>JAHXMU010000010.1:1044260-1064924 GCA_019455685.1 Philornis downsi
TTGATACGTCCAGGGAAATCGAATTAATCGTTTATATGAAAAAATTACTTTATAGCCATTTATATTCAATATTCCAAAACTTTTTATTGAATGTAAAAATTGTTACATCATTTATGAAAGGTAACAAAATTTTGTTTTTACTTTTTATATTTTTGTAAAAACAAAAAAAGCAATATTTTTGAGATTTGGAAATTTTTGTACGTTTATGGGAGTGTATTTTGCTTACAACGATGAGAAATGCGACTCAGTTTATGCAAATGTAATCTTTGTAACTCAAAAATGTTTTCCATTTTGCGTTGTTTCTTCGGTTTACGATGGCATCTGGAAAGGAAAATATTAATATTGAATTAATTCTATACAGTCAGGTATGTTCCAAAAAGGTAGTAGAATTAAAGTAAAATACGATTTGAAAAGTTAACATTTTGTTTTGGATGTTCTGCAAATGAAGCGGTTTGCTGTTTCATTTTCTCATATGAAATGAAGCTCGAAAACAGAAACAGCTGAAAATAAATAAAAAATAAAATTTAGTTATTAAAACTACTATTTGTGATTTTTTTTTTTGCATAAAATTAAAGGATAAATAAATAATAAAGACAAATAAATAAATAAAGTATAAATAAATAATGAATGCGATGTTAGTGTCCACTATATACCAAACCAATGAATACTCAAGAGCAAAATTACAAAGGCGGATTTTGCGGGTTCACTCAAATCCTCTGGATATGGGCAACACTACGTAAGTACACACATGTATGTACTTACATAAGTACATTCAATATACTTTTTTAATAAAAACTATTATGTTTTTACAAAATTATCACATCAACAAAGATGCATTTCGTAACATTTTACATTGAATAAAATTGAGGCTGCCCAAGTCATCCATTCCGGCAGTACTACAGCTTGCAGTCACATTAAGATTTTTAGCAAAAGAAGGATTTCAACGAGGGGTCGGAAAAGACACTAATGTGGTCTTAGCACGGAGCACCACCTGCAAAATTTTAAATCGAGTGCTTATTGTTCTAGAAAAATATATTTGTCCTAGGTGGATTAAATTGAAAATGACAGTTGATGAACAAAATTTGTCTAAGCGCCACTTCATGGAAAACTTTGGACTCCTTTTGCGAATCCTTTTGCCAGGTCTGGATTGTTTTGCATTATTGCATCCTGCGTAGTATTCTGGTGTTTTCCCCTTCAAACAAGGACAATTTTTATTCAACCAAAGGAATCTGACCACTTTTATTTCATATACTTACATGTTTATATGCAAAAATTGTTGTTTCACAATAAAATTTCAAAGTATTTTTAAACCACAATTCACTGCGAATTGATGTTCGAGAACAAAACAGAAATGAAAAGTAAAAAGTAAAATTCAGAACACCCAAGTGTCAAATCGAAGTGATTACAAGCTACTTTTACTTCAAAGTAGAATCTGGAACATACCTGAATATTCCAATACGTTCTTACTAAAATTGGCATCAACTTCGCAAACCAGTAATATAGATTATGAAATTGTTAGTTCGATGTGAATGAAATCAGTTATTATATTCTGAGTAAGCAAGGACACTTAAACATATCAGTAAACTTTCGTAAAAAATTAGTTGTAATGCAAATAGTTTTTTGAAAGAATGCATAGATTAATATAGTTCTAATAATTAATACAGTTCGTTTATAACATTCCTCTACATAATATATCGTAAGCTAAAGGTGGCTTGAAAGATCAGACATTCTCTTTCAGATTAACCCGTCCTTTTAAGCTGAAAAAAACGTTTGTAAAATGAGTGTGAGAATGAGAATATTGAATACCTTCTGCAAGGACCATGATACAAATCAGTTATGGAGAAAACATTTCTGTTTACGGGTACCAATGCAAGTGAAGAAATCGCGTCAATTATCGACAATGGCATAGACTGACAATCATCAAGATCTGAATAGCCATATCATAGCTTAAGAAAAACAAAGTGCTTCGTGCTGATTGGCTGCCGGCAAACGTGTTCAACATTGGTGGAAATTCGCTAATAATGAACTCGCACCAGACCCAAAATAAGATTTTATCCGAGTACAAGGAATAATCTGTATCTACAGAAAGAGTATTAAGTACAGCGTCCACCAAGGTGATCTAAGCGTATGTACCAACTATCGAGGTATTAGCCTTTTAAACATCGCTTATAAAGCACTGTCGCTAATAATGAACTCGCACGAGATCTAAAATAAGATTTTATATAACGAATAACCTGCATCTACAGAAAGAGTATTATGTGCAGCGTTCACAAAGATAATGCAAGCATATGTATCAACTATCGAGGTATGAGTCTTTTAAACATCGCTTATAAAGCACTGTCGAGTTTGTCATGTGAATGACTGAAGCCTATTCTATACTCTAAAGCCTATTCTATATGGCTTTAGGTGTGATAAATCGACAACTGACCAGATATTCACAAAATGCAAATACTGGAGAAGTCGTGAAAGACAAAAATTATGCTATTTATTTTAGCCAACTGTGCAAATATGAACACCTACAATATAATTTTCGTATTGTGGATGAATTGATCTACCTCGACGCCGCCTTCAATGATGCTAATGATGTCGGCCTGGAATTGAGGAGAAAAGTATTGCGGCCACACCGATTATATCATGGCCATAGCAGACTATTTATTGGCAAAATCCCTCTCGGCAAACACAAATTCAACTGCACCAAAATCTAATCCTACTTATATTGCTGTATAGAATGCTAGTTTGTGGCACAAGCGGATGAATCAGTTCTAGAAACTTTCGGAAGAAACATACTCCAGAAACACATGTACTTATCATTGTTAACAGAGAGTATAAGCTTCAACAGCTGTATACCAACATGGTCGAAATGGTCCAGCTCATCAGAATACAGCAATTACGTTGGCTTGATCACATTATGCGAATGGACCCAAGCATTCAATAAACTTAGTGGATAACACGAAAGAGAGCAAAAATGCTAGATTGGAAGTTTCAGGCTTTACAAATCTTATCTAAATGCGATGCAATACATTTTACGTCGCTATTTCAGAAATACATACGTTTTTGTAGACTTTTAAATAGCCCCAATATTGCACACCTTCGAATCCAAGCTCCAGGGAAATGGAATGTATTGTACCGGATTTGAATTCTGAAGCCTAAAAACTATGCATTACCTATGATGTGATCCCAAAGAGTGCCAGTAATCTCTAATTTATTTCTTAGATTGGTGATTTTAAAAAAAATTCTAAACAAATTCAGATCCTGGAGCGCAAAAGTTATTCACTCTATGTGCGTTAACAGTGAAGAGTTTTGGTGGCCCAGCATTTGTCCCTCAGTATTATTTAACATAGTTTCGTCTATTCATAGTTTCATATTTCCTTTTCAAACTTGAGGCATTTAAGCAAACTTTTAAAGCAAAATATGTTGTATACAAAATATAATGAAAGCTATCATTTACGGCATGCAGAATAGTACAGTCATTCTGAAATACATGAAACTCGAATTATTTTAATAAATTTGTTTTACATATAAGATGTAGCTAACTCAGCTATATTCCGTAAGTTGCCCCTTTTCGGAAACCGTTTCTTTAGAAACAAATTCCAATTAATTCATTTAATGAGTCCTTATTTCCTTCTTTGGGCCTTATTTTGTAATGTTCCAAAAAATATCATAATGCGGCAACTATTAAATTCATACCTACAAATTTTTAAGATGATCAAGTTCATTTATCTTTCTTCAATGTCTTCGAAAATTTTAAGGTGTATCGATCGATAAAAATTTACGATATAAAACTGATTTATATTTTTATATACAGAGTGTCAAGAATGAAAATAAATTAAGATTTGCACTTTATTAGCAACAAAATATCACTTTTTATTGTAATACATATCTTTTACTTTGATTTATTATAATTTATAAAGGTTTGATAGAAAAAAAGCGGTAAGCTAAGTGTAATAAAACAGAAAGTTGAACAAAAACAAATATTATTGCATTTTTTTAGTATCACGAAACTCTTTTCACAAATAACAAGATGTGTATTTTGAGTTAAATAAAATAATAAATAACTATAATAATAATAAATAAAAGCGGTAAGCTAAGAGTAATAAAACAGAAAGTTGAATAAAAACAAATATTATCCCTTCTTTTTTCTTTTTTTTTTTTTTTTTTTTTTTTTGTTTTAAAGAAACTCTTTTCACAAACAACAAGATGTATATTTTGAGTTGAATCTATATATATAAAAATCAATTGCTGTGCGTTAGTCTCGCTAAAGCTCGAGAACGGTTGGACCGATTTGGCTCATTTTGGTCTTAAATTATTGGTAGAGTATTCAGGAAAGGTTAAAGGTTTAAAAGGTTTTATTTGAAGTGATAGATGGCGTTGGAGATGAGATTTTTGCAATTAATTTTTTTTACCACATTAACATTTTGAAGTCAAAACAACGTTTGCCGGGTCAGCTAGTAAAGTAATAAATAACTATAATATTTTCTAATTTTAATATTTGGTATGACCACACTTTGCGTCTACCACGCATTGTAGCCACTTTTTCATGGAATGAATCAATTTGCGGCTTTAAGTGCGGTTCTGTTTTCTGGTTGACGTTTAGCGACATTTTTCTTTAACAGGACCCATAAATTTTCGATGGGGTTTAAGTCGCGACTTTGAGTAGGCGTTTTTATAACTTCTCCGCAGTTATGGAGAAGCCACCTCCGCACAGTATGCTCGTTATACTTAGGGCCGTTGTCCTGATAAAATTTTAAATTCGGCTTATTATCCCTGATGAAGCCAAATTTTCTGGCACTGTTTAAAATATTCAAATAATATTTCGCATCCATAGTACATAGTCTCCCACTCCTTTACTTGAGATACAGGTCCAAATCATAACAGCCTTTTTTCCAAACTTTACAGTTGGAATGATGTCCCGCTTTTCAAGAAGCTGTTAAAGCCTTGCGACACGCTCTACTGGGTCCATCGTTGTAATACAACATCATTTTCATCTCGTCGCAGAAAATCGCATCATCCCAATAGTCGGTTAGTTGCGAAACATGCATGATGGCGTTTCTCAAACGCTTCTCAACATTAGCTGCAGAAAGGAGTGGTTTTCTACGCGGCGTTTAATTATGGCCTGCCGACACATCAACACCACACTCTTCTTTAAGCTCTCTCGCAAGTGTTCTTGTTGAAATCTGAGGGTTTGTTCAAGTTTTCTGATCGTTAAGCGCTCTGTGCGATCAGCTATTTTATGTTTAGGGCCACTTTTACGCTTTGATGTACCCTCGTATGCTCGTATGCTCGATTCAAAATGTAGTAAATCGTTGTTTTTTTACTGAAAACATTTCCGCCAGCTCCTGCTCACTTTTCTCTAATTGACGATTATAATAAATCGGTTGAACTGCCTCAAACGATATCCTCTTGCCGGGCTTCAGTAGGTAATCGAATGAAATTGCAAAATTCAATGCGCTACTATGAACAACAGATAAATCTAATTGGTTATCCACAGGATTATCCATTTAGTGGTTTCAAATGCCGCCGGTCTGGCAGGACTGTCAGCTGTTAAATACCTGTCATCTGAAGTGTTATTTATTTACTAAAAGGTTTGTCATTTACGAATATAGGTCGTTTAACAGCCGAAAAATGCGTAAAAATAGTTAAAACTTTCTACAAAAGTGGTGATTCAAACGTGGCCTTCCAATCGAACAAAATTTTCTTCAGCGATGAAGCTCATTTCTTACTCGGCGGTTAAGTCAACAAGCAAAATTGTCGCATATGGTTCTCGAAGAATCCAGAAGCGATTGCAAAAAAGCCATTACATCCGGAAAAATTGACTGTTTGGTGCGCATTGCGCAAGCATTTTAATGAAGTAAACGTTTCGTCAAAAACATGGTTTTATGTGTGTTTTATTTAACTTTACTTTTAAACTGGAAAATGGACAATCCTGTATTATGCAAACAAATCTCGAAGAGAAGGTTATGTTAACAATGCGTAAACCTTTTTTAAATTCATAAAATTACCAGGTTATTATATTTAATATTTATATTTTTGTGTTTCAAAATACAGAAACATAATTTACCGCCATAAATTACGCAAGCAAAGCATTTATTAAAAAAAATCTAAAAATTCCAACGACACCATGAGCCAAATTAATAACAAATTGCTACGATTGCTGATTTTCCACGTATTATAAGGTGTTGGCTACGAAAATTGTATTAAACATAATTTTATGAGTAGTTATTATTTCATATCCAGATATTGCACTTTTTTCAAATTTACTTCATAATCATATAAACAAGGATGACAGTTGTATATGTAACTTGTAACTTGTATTAAACAAATTCCCTTGAATCTCGTGAATGAGATATGGGAGAGCTTCTAAGATTTAGTTAGCTTACACGCATTCTATTTTTAGACTTACTCAACTTACTTTAATGACGATTCGAATGTCACAGTTTGAGAAACATTTACAAAACTTGTCGATTACATGACTACTCAAAGTGTACGTCACACACATTGAGGTGACCGTCGCTCAAATAATGATAGATGGCTGTATGCGGGATTAAACTCGCGATAATGCGGATGATAGTCGTTCTCATAATCGCGGGTTCTACCTCTCATACAGCCTCCTATCGTTATTTGAGTGTCTGACCAACACTATGAGTCGTCGAGTAAATGCGGTGTTCGAGGTCGTCGTTAAACTGTGGATTCCACTGAGTGAGTTTAAAAATAGAATTCTTGTAAGCTCACTGAATATGAGAATCTCTCCCATATCTCATTCATAGGATGCAAGGAAATTCACTTTATTCGAAACCTACTTTTTCTATAAGAAATTATATTGGGAGAAAAATTTTCTACCGAAAAATATGTTAAAAAATTTTCTGTAGAAAAATATGTTGAAAAGCAAATCTTCTGGAGAAAAATTGGTTGAAAATTAAAATTTCTATAGAAAAATATTTTGAGAGGAAAATTTTCAACAGATGCCAGATGCAAATTTTGCGTAGAAAATTATGCAACACAAATTATTTGTTATTAAACTTCTGGAGAAAACTACGTGGAGAGACAAGTTTTCGACAAAAAACAAACCATAGAAATTCAGGTTAAAACTCTATAGGAAAAGTTGCCCATAGAACGTTTTCTATACAACTTAATTGAGAGACAAATTTTATAAACAAATTTATTTTGTAAAACAAAATTTTCCACAGAAAATTATGTTGAAACACAAATTTTCCATAAAAAAATCAGCTTAAAGTCGATAGAAAATTAATTTGGGAGAGACAAACATTCTATAGAAAATCTGGTATAGAACAAAGCGTTGAGAGGCCAAATTATTTATAAATTATCTGTTAAGAAAACAATTTTTTATTTTGAGACAAATATTGTGCAGATAATTTTGTTAAAAGATATTTTTGTTGAAGGCCTAATCTTTATATATATATAATTCTACTGTACGGGCGTTGTCAGTGAACTCCTCCTAAACGGCTGGACCGCTTTGCATAAATTTTTGTATATGCATCTGGGTGGTGCTCGGGATGGTTTATATTTACAATTCGGTCCAATTGGACAAAGGGGCGTGGTACCTCCCATACAAACAAAAAATTAAAAATCAATTATTTCTGCTCCTGCTTACGGTATTTGAACAAAATTTGGTGCGTAGGTTTGGTGTACATATCTTAAGTGCTACTGCAAATATGGGCGGGATTGGACAATGGGGCGTGGTACCTCCCATACAAACCACAAATTAAAAATTCATTATTTCTGCTCCGGCTAACAGTATGTGAACAAAATTTTGGTATATAAGTTTGGTTTACATATTGTAAGTTCTGCTACAAATATGGGCAGGATTGGACAAATAGGCGTGGTACTACCAGAAGAAATCAAAAATTAAAAAAACCATTATTTCTGATCCTGTTATAGGAAAATTTAGGTTTTTCAAATACTGACTTTATTTCACTTCTCATTTTTCTATGTTTCCCGACAGACAAACAAAGAACGTTGTACATGTGAAAGCGTTGCAGTAATTTTAAATCTCAATTAAATTGACTTAAATTAAATAATTTTTAAAAACTTTACAAAAAAAGTATTAAAAGCATTCATTTAAATAACCAAACTTTTCTAACAAAAATTTAAATGCAGAACCATCTATCCTGGAAATTGTAAATCATTAATTTGCTACCTTTGAAGGCAGAACGAAGTTTGCCGGGTCCACTAGTTTTCTATAAAATATTCTGTTGAGAGTCAAATTTTCTATATACAACTGCGTTGAGAAACAAACTTTTAGTGGAAAATTTCTATAGAAAATGTTTATAGAAAGTTGCCCTGTGAGACAAATTTTCTATATAGAATCGTTGTAAAACACGATAGAAAATTGGTTTTATAGGGACGAATATTCTGCAGAAAAACGGGTTGAGGGGCGAAGTTTTTTATAGGACATAGAACATGGGAAAAATTGTCTATAGAAATTTGTGAAAGGCTAAATTGTGATTTGAGAGGCTAAATTTTTATAAAGAATTATGTAGAGACAATTTTCATATTTCCTACAGAGAATTGGGTGGAAATGCAAATTTTCTTTAGAGATTTATGCTCAGAGCCTACTCTTCAGTAGAGAATTATGCTTATGCAAATTTTCTACCTATTCTACAACTCAATTCATACATTGATTCGTTTCTTAACTGGAACGAAATGACAAAACTAATTTGATTCTGTGTCACTGTGGAAACATAACAAAATAGATATTTCGATTTGAAAACCGAAATGAAAATATAATTTTATAAGGTTTCGTTTCTTAATCGAAATCAGAATTAAAACTAAATGTAGTTTTTATTCTTAGCACGGAATGTTTACTGCAACGAATTGTATTAAATGAATTATTCCGAAACCATACCACATATGTAAGTCAAGACATATTAAAATTGCATAGCAATCGCTTGAAGGATATAAGAATATATGTGGAACAAATAAACACATTAACCTGTATATAGCAAATATTAAATTTCAATTCAATTTCAATTTCCTTTTCTGTTTACTTCGTTACAAACTTATATTTCATCGACTACTTCTTCTCTTCTATTCCTATTTGTAGATTTTCACCAAATATGATGAGAAAACTTTAGCCAAAGTGAAACCCGTCGTGGGTGAATTAAGCGATGTCAACTTTAGTTTTCCGGACGATGTACTCGAGGAATTAATTGAAAAAGTTAATATCATTTATCACAGTGCTGCCACAATACGTTTCAGTTCACCCTTAAGGACAGCGATTAAGACAAATCTTACCGGCACAATGCGCACAATTGAATTGGCCAAAAAGTTAAAAAATCTCTCGGCCTACATTTATTGTTCGACAGCTTTCTGTAATAGCAACAATCGTGGTTTGATTTTGGAAGAAGTTTATAAGTCGCGCTATGATCCACATGAAATGATGAAAATGGCTGAAGATGATGCGGCCTGGGAGAATTTTACACCCGACAAATTGAAAGAGATCATCAATGATCATCCCAACACGTATACGTTCACAAAGAATCTATCAGAAAATCTGTTGATGTTGGAAATGAAGAATATGCCAGCGGCCATAGTAAGGCCTTCAATAGGTATGGAGAAAAACGGAAAAAATTTTTTAGACCAAAGTTTTGTAACATTCCCACTTCTGTTTCAATTTCTAGTTTATGGCACCTGGGAGAAACCTGTCCCTGGCTGGGTAGGCAATGCCAATTCCGGTCATTTGGGTTTCTTGGCCGGCTTCATTAAGGGCATCTTTCGCACCATGTGTGGTCGTGCAACGGCTGTCCTTGATATCATACCCTGTGATTATGTTATCAATTCGTCGCTGGTTATGGGCTGGTATGTGGGAACCCGGCACGTGGAACAACCCGAGGTGATACATTGTACATCGGGTGAGGTGAATCCTATGACGCTATCGGAATTCTGTGATATTATCAATTATAATGTGGAGAAACATCCGCCAAATAATTTCGTGTGGAAGCCAAATGCGACATTGCGCAATGGTTGGCGGTTTAATTTATTCTTTTATCTGTATCACATTTTGCCCGCACTGGTGTTCATCATACCGGAGAAGTTGTTTTCCGTAGGAATGCCACAGCATACGTAAGTAAAAGAAGAAGAAGAAGAAGAAGCTTGTTTGTAGAAATTAAAAAATCGAAAGGCTTATGTTACAAAATACTCGCCCTAACTAAGCATTATTTCAAAAATTTAACTTGAAATGTTTTTCTTAATAACGAAGGCCTAATTTTACTATTATTGAGTTTTACGATCATTTCTGCTGAATGAACTTATTTGACCCTCATGCCCATTTAAAGCAGCCATCAAGCACTGCTAAAATATATTTTAGCCGCTGTTTTATTACTGACTGCGTTTTTGTAATCGCTTCAAATCTAGTAGTATCATTTGAATATTCTTCATAAAAATGCCAGCGCGGCCATGTTTAAATTAAGTTTTTCACTATATCATTCTTTGCCAATGGAAGTAAGAAGGTTTCTGTTAAGTTATCTTAAATGGACGCGAGAACTGCTACAATATAAAAATTGTAGACAAGCTATATCGGTCTGCTCTTACTGTTACCTCACATTTAAATTCACCGATTTTCCTCCCTGTAGCTCCTTATACGTAACCTGCAGTAACCTAAGTTTTTGTCCATTTTGTCCATATATCGACCGATATAGCGGTACGTCTGATACATATTACCGATTTAATCCATATATTCTTAGGATAATTTCTTTTATGTAGTTGGAATAAATTTAATCAAATTTTGTACTCGTTCAGCGTTTAGTATAGCAATGTCTCAGGATAAAAGTTGAAATTGAAATTCGAAATTCAATCATTTCTCTGTAATATTTCATTTCTTCGTATCGTTTTTCTGTAGTAGATTGTTTTAATCTAGATTTTTATCCATTACATTGCTTTGTAGTTGTCTATAAGTAACCACATCCGTTCTGATACCTCCCATACAAATTACAAATTCAACTAATTCAATCAATCAGTAGTGCCAAACGCGGCCAAATTACCACGTATTTTGCTACGCCCATTCTGGTACCTCCCATAGAAATTGATCGATATATCGAAATTTAATTTTTCCTCTGCCAACACTAATTAAAAGACACCAGCAACTTAAATGTTTGTACAATATATTAATTTGAATTTGAAATGCTTGTCAATATTTCAAAAAACCCGACCGAATAACTATGCCTTTCCGATGCCTTCGGCACAAATTACCTATTTTGATCCGTATATTTCCAGATTCATATTTTTCATTCAAATGAAAACTTTTGTATCAGCGCAAAGGAGCATTAAGTGAAGGTTCACAAATTTCTGTACTGGTTTTCGGGTCAGAATGATTAGAACGAAGAATTAGTTTTCCTCGCAAACTCACTTTCATCTCATAGTAATTTTATAACACGACCAAAACGTTCAAGATGAATTTACATCAATGACAGTCATACAATTTACGCCTTAGTTTGATAGTGACCATATGATTATTAACTTGTGACAGTCTATCGAAGTGTACTTACAAATTTACCTGTTAGATCAGTACAAAATTTCAAACCACAAATTTTAGAAACTTTTTGTTCGAATAATCAGTAATACAGTAATCAGTCACAACTATGAATCATTTCGGTTTCAGATATCATTCTGACAGAAGTGATGCTATTGATACATTTCTATTAATCTACATAAATTGCCAATTTTGTTCTTCTGCTCATTTTCTCTTCCTTCATTTCAGCGTTTTGGAATACATGACCGTTTTTCGGAAAGGTATCGAAGCTTTCGATTATTTCCTGGACAAAAATTTCCGCTATGATCTGAAAAATGCCCTGCGCATCATGTCCGTCATGCACGATTCAGATCGGAAACGCTACAATTTCGATGCTAGCCGCTGCGATTGGGTCGAGTTTGTGGGTCGTGTTCTCAAAGGAATTAGGCGTTTCTATTTTAAGGGATCAGTAGAGACCACCAGTTGGCATCGCCTCTATTGGAAAGTGTAAGTTTTGCCCTCTTAATACATTTACAAATTCAATTATTTAATTTAATTTCAAATTTTTTCCAGTTTCAACGTCTTGTATTATTTGGGCTTCGTCGCGTTATTCGTCGTAATCTTCGGATTATTCTTTATCACATGCAGTGTAAAATTAAGTTTAACCTTGGCTCTACCCATTTGGGCATTCTTGGTCTGGTTGTAGACGGTGTCTAAAAGTCCTTCCTCCTCTTCATACACTAAAGCATGGGAATATTTGACAACGTAACACTTTCACATTTCTCCCCACTCACCCCGCTCCACTTTACATACCACCCTCGTTAGTTCCACTTAAAAATCTTAGTTTAAGTAGTATACAATAACAATATATGTGATTGCATATAATACATATACGAGTATATTGTTTAATTTTAAATATCAGGCGTAGAAAAGAGAAAACTGAAATAATATTTTATCATTCTACCTCTTTTTTAAATTGTTTAATATTTTGTCCACCACCCATAATAGCAAAAAAAGGAATATGGCATGAATTTATGGGTTTCTGTGTTTTTTACAAATAATTATTGTTATGTATATTTTATATTATATGGTTTTGTTGTAGTAGATAAAAGAATGGAAAAATATTTTATAATAATTATATGAGGGCTCGAAATACGAAAATGCCCTAGAAGTTATCTGAAACAATATTGAAAAATGCGAAAATTTGTCTTATATTGAATTATACAAATGTTTAAAAGTTAATTAATATTAAATGGTAAACAAAATAAACGTTAAATGTAAGATAACAAAACCTTTTCCCAAGTTCATGTTTATTTTCATGATAAAACCTTAAATCTTTATCTTAATGGGAAAATTCTCATACAGAAGGTTTTATAATGGAATAAATATACAACCGTAGGAACTATTGCTGATGTGTCAGCAATAGCCTTACGGAGTTTCATCCCAATAAAACCGACAATGTATTATCCTATGTCCAACACACAGACACGAATTTATCTACAAATGCTGGAAAGTGTCTCAGAAGTCATATTAAGATTCCACTTAAGCTTTCGGAATATGAACGCAAAGATTTACTTTCTGTAGAAGCTATGAAATTTATCGCTTTATTTCAATTATTAATTATTCAATATAATTCTATTCAAAGCGTCGTATCCGTTTCTCCTAACACGATTACGATTTTTAAATTCTAAACCCTTTAAGGCGTTGAAAATTGTGGCGATTGGAGTCTATTCGGTACTAGATCAAGGCTAGCCGCATGTTTCTGTACTATAGTAACTATAGTGTAGCAGCAAGAGATTTTATGTTTAGATTACTCACATGTTAACCAAAACCAATCAGTGAAAAAGGATCAGCCGAAACAGAATTGACTAAAATCGCCAGTAGCTACCTAAAGGAAAGAATGGATCAAGATCTTTCTTATGTCAGCGCAAATCATTTCAATGGGCAAATCAAAATCTTTTCGCTAACTTTATGATGAGATGAATTCAGCGAAATCGCTTTAATGGAAAGAAATGAATTTTGTTGGAAAAATAGACCGAAATATTTCTAGCAGAAGGAATTGATGGAAATCGTTTTGCTGAAAAAACGGACTAAAATCTCACTGTCGGTATGAAACGACATAAATCATTAAGGTGGGAAGAGCCTGCTGAAATGGTTCTATTAGGAAGAATTGAGGTAAATTCATTCACTGCTAAGAATCGCCGATATCTTTCTATTGGAAGGAATTTAAGAAATCTTTCTATTGGGAAAAGCCCTGCAATTAGCTGATTTAGAAAAGATCCTCCTGATGGCAGGAGTACACCGAAGCCGCTTTATTAGAAAAGCTTGTTTTGGTAGGAGTGAGCTGAATCCCTGTTGTTGATAAGAATCGACCGAAATTGTCTTGTTAACAAGGAACAATCGACACTTTTCTAATGCTTCTAGTGGAAAAAGTTTCCGAAACCGTTCTGCCAGGTAGAACAAACACAATAAATACTTATTAGTCTGTTGGAAAGAATCGGAACCGAAATTGTTTTATTGGAAAAAATAGACTAAAATTTTTTGGTAAGAAAAAATTACAGAATTCGTTCTACTTAGAAGCTTGAATTGAAATCATGGTGCTGATAAGGATCGGTCAGAATAATAATGTCAGTCGACTGAAATTTCTCAATTGGGAAGATTCATTATCGAAATCTCTCTTATAGGAAGAATTGGCATAAGCCATTCTGTGGGAAAGAATGAAGTGAAATCGTGATTTCGATAAGAATCCAGCAAAGACCCTGTATTATGAATAATCGGTAGAGATCTCCCTGTAGGGTATAACAAAGGACATTTTTGAGGTGCAATTAATTGACCGAAATGACTCTATAAGAAGAAAACAATAGAAATCGCTCCATTGGCAATAAGTCAACGAAATCGTTTCATTGGGAAAAATCGGCAAAAATACCTATCTTGGATATAATCACTGTTCACCAAACTAGATTGAAATCATTCTGTTGCGAAGAACCAATTTAAGCTGTTCCATTCGACGGAAAAAATCGATCAAAATCGTTCCAACAAACTGGTGTCCTAAAACAATCCTCCAAATATAGGGTTATTTTTTAAGATTTAAGTTTTTCAGGGTGGCAGCACTGGTTGGTAATGGCGTCCAAACGTCATCTGTCAAAGTGAAAAGTGTACAGTATACTCTGCCTTTTCACCATGGAATGACGAATGACCTACCACAACGTCTAATTTTTGGTGGATGGGCCTTACAAAAGCGTAATGAAAATCCACTGTTTTATCAAAAAATTGTGTTCAGCGATGAGGCTCATTTCTTGCTGAACGGATACATAAACAAGCAAAACTGTCGCATCTGGAGTGATGAACAGCCACATGCCATACATGAATTACCGATGCATCTCGAAAAACCGACAGTCTGGTATGGTTTATGGGCTAGTGGCATCACCGGTCCATTTTTCTTCAAAGACGACCGTGTAAGAAACGTTACCGTCAACGGCGAACAACATCGAGCTATGACACGGGATTTTTTTTGCCTCAATTGGCTGAGTTGAACTCGGTTGACGTGTGATTTCATCAGGACGATGCAACATGCCACGCTGCTCGTAAAACAATTGATATGTTGAGGGATGAATTTGGTGAGTAGCTTATCTCTCGATTTGGCCCTGTGAGTTGGCCCCCAATAACTTGCGATTTAACGCCTTTGGTTTATTTCTTGTGGAGTTATGTCAATTCGTTAGTCTATGTGGATAAGCCGAACACTATTGGAGCCTTACAGGATAACATAACAGGCGTTATTCGTGGAATACAGTCCGAAATGCTCGAAAAAGTGACGAAAAATTGCACCTTTACATGAAATTATCGTTAAAAATTGAATGGCAAAGACCAATTTATCGATTCCAATAAAAAAAATTTAATATATGATGTAAATTTGAGTGTTTTATTCCATTTTTAAAAAAAATACGATTAAAAAATCACCCTATATTAGAAAAAAAAAAGATTTCAAGCTAGAAAAAAAATGAATAAATTCAACAAAAATTGTTGGAAAATCTAGCAAAGTAAAGTTTACCGGAAGTTTATGGTTTCATGATTCATAGAAATGTATTAAATCGAAAAAATATATGACAATTTTTCTGAAGAGGGAAATCGACCAAAACTGCTAAGAAGAATGAACCGAAATAGTTATATTAGAAAAAGTCCACTTAAATCTTCCTGTGAGGAAGAATTCTGTTTGGAAGAAAAGTTCTACGTCTTCTGTTGTAAAGAACTGACCCACATTTTTGTTTTTTTTTCAACCGATCGTTTTATTGGGAAGAATCGCAACCGAAATCTTTTTATAAAATCATGTCGCTAGGATGAGTCGGTACAAACGGTTCCTTTGAGAAGAATCATAGAAAACCCCTTTTTTCTGCAGAATCAATTGTTCAATTGGGGAGAATTGACAAAACATTTCCAGTGGAGGGAGCCAACAAGAACCATCTTATTAGGAAGATTGGATTGTAATCATTATTATGAGAAAGGTAGAGCGAAATGTGCGAAATGGTTCAATTCTGAAGAACTGAGGAAAATTCTGCTGCGGCAAAGAATCAATCCACATCGATTGCTTAGAAAGAATTTTTATTTTGGGCACACAGAAATCATTCTAGGTAAAAGATTTGTCAATCAATCCTTTAGTAAAAATACGACCGAAATTATCCTTTTGAGAAGAATCGACAAAGATAGTCGATCGTAATATTTAGAAGGGTCAAAGTATAGGAAATATGATAAACAAAAATAGTATAACTTGATAAAAATTATTTACTGCACAATTTTGAACTCACCTATACAAATTATGATACGATGTCATACGTTATAGTTTTATTTCTAGTTGTCAAATTAGACGCAGTTTCAATAAAATTTGATATATTTTAAATACCTGGATCTGATTCCCGGTTATATTAGGAGAATATATTCATATTCCAGAGTGACTGGCACGATTAAGTCTTCTGATATTTGTTAACAAAAACATCGTATTTGCTATCGTTTTGGATTAATTTACTGCAATCAGTGGAAAATTAATTACAGATCCCAGTGAAATATTTCACTGAACCAAATAAATATCCATTTGAGTTATAATCATACATCCATCTCTAGCGGTTCTATTCCACATCATCGTCATTTTATCAGATGGTTCGGAAAGTTCGTTCGGTTTTGAAAAGAAATTTATTTACAAATGTACAGGGTGTCCGTCGGGGAGGTTTACTACTTTGTTTTTTTATAATTTCTGATTAAATGAAAGAAAATGGATCTTATATTGATGAATGTCCGCCTCTATTAGCCTCACAAGTGCAATCCCTTTTGAGCACATTTTTTATTACATTCTCACACATTTCACGCGGTATTTCATTAATTTCATCACGAACATTTTGTTTGACTTGCTCAAACGTTTTTGGTTAAGTCCGGAGCAGTCAAATCAGGCGACCGTGGAGGCCAATCCTGTTGTGGAAAGAAGTTTCGCAGTAATTCCATCGTAATTCTGGCTGTATGCGAAGTGCACCGTCTTGTTGGTACCACATGTTAATTAAGCCCAAAACATGCAGTTGTGGCGTTAAAAAGTTTTTAATCATATCACGATATCGCTCCCCATTGACAGTTACCGTTATGCCGTTTTCAGTGATTCCTCCTGACCAAATTGGCCACCAGACTGTCACTTTTAATGGATGCAAAGGTGACTGATGAATAATTTGAGGGTTTTCCATTCCCCAGAACCGACTATTCTGTTTATTCACATATCCATTCAAATTAAAATGTGCCTTGTCACTCATTATGATTCTTTCATGAAAATCGGGGTTGTCATGGGCGAGCTGTAACATCCTATTGGCATATGTACGGCGGCGTAAATGGTATTGTGGAAGAAGCTCTTGTGTCAATTGAATCTTAAATGGAAACAAATGGAAATGCTTGTGCAAAATTGTGGCTAAAGTTGTTCTTAGAAGACCAAACTACTGAGCACGGCGTCGAATTGAGGTTGATGGATTGTTTTGAACACTTTCTTGAGCAACAGTAATGTTTTCAGCCGATCATGCAGTATGTTGTGGTCCATGCTTGGCCCCATCAGCAACAGACCCTCTTTCTTCGAAATCATTCACTACATGATAACTGGTACGTCTTGTCGGCACGTTGTTCCTCCAAAAATTTCACGTAACTTTCTCATCCTTACAGTAATCGATGATTGATTTTGGTAAAATGTTTTAACAATTAAAACATGTTGATTTATCGAATATTTTCCCATAATAAATTTGCAACGTCTCTACTTCACGACTGTCAAATATGAACTGTCAAGACTAATGATTACCAAATTGGCAACAAAACAAAGTAGCATACCTTCCCGACGAACACCCTGTATATACAAGAAAACAAATACTTTAATCTATTATATCATGTCCCCCTTTTTAAATAACTTCTTCCCACCTCTCTGGCAGTTTTTTAATTCTTCTCTCATAAAACTCGCGTGGTTTTTCTGGAAAAAAGTGTTTAATTCGATTTTTCACTTCCTTCAAATCCTTCAAATGGTTGCTCAGACTGCGAAATAGGTGAAAATCGGACGGTGCGAGTTCTGGAGAGTACGGTGCGTGAGGTAAAGCTTTCCACCCAAGCTCTGAAAGGGTGAAAGGGTGAGGGGCCGACACACCGAGGATGCTCACAAATCCGATCGCTTTTATGACCCCGTGAACGGTTATGACTGATTTTTTCTTATTATTTTAGCTATTTCCCTAACTAACGGGGATTAACAATAATTAAATCTCTCACCTCCTCGGAAACAATTTCTTTTGGTCGTCCTGAGCGTCGGGGAGCGTCCGTTACGGAGAAGTCGCTTGTAGAAAATCTTCTAAATTATTTCTGGAAAGTTATCTCATTTGGTCCGTTTTCTTCATAATTAGACTTTTCCTTTTTGGAAATAGCATAACATAATCTGCCTAAAATTCTCTTTTTCACTAATTTTTTTCCACTTTTTACGACTTTTTTTGTAAATGCTATAACCGCTCACAACTGGAACAAGAACACAAATAAACAATAGTAAACAGTTTAGAGAAGGGATGGGAAAAGTTTCGATAATGTTTAAAAGAACTCTACATCATGAGAAGTGAAGTATGGTGAACTAACGAATTAACCGGACGAACTTTCCGAACGATCCTATAAAACAGCCGAAACATTTCACCTGCAACACCTAAAAGTATGCATAATTCTGTCACTTTTGCGCGTTTCTCGTTAAAGCAGTAATGTCAACGATTTTAGTTATGTGTTGTTTTAGCTTTTCTCAACAGTTAAACATAAAAACGCATAAAACAGGTCAATTTTTGGTCTATAACAGTGGTTTAAAATCGGATTTTGAATTGCCAGCAATTGTTCATACTATAATGACATTAAAAGAGTCATTAGTTTTGTATATTCTTGATTTATGCTAAGCTGTCCTAATTTTGAAACTACACTTAAAATAATAGATGCTTATAGAGATACGCACAATAATTTCAGAAGCATTTTTAACTTCTTTGTGTTAATTCAAGATCCGATTATGACTTTGAAACTCTCTGAAATGTCTTTTTCAGACATTTCTTTAAAATGGGCCATTCCTGAAACTGTAAAAGTTGTTACATTCTTAATATTTAGCCTTTAATGACGAAAGGTGTATCAAACCCAAATATAGATCGATGTCTTTACCATGTTCATTGAAGAGCCACAAATATATTTTTGAAAAAAACCTATTATGCTCATCTTTCTCCAATAGCAAACTTTTAGCTTCTTCGCAAATTCAGTTAAATATTCGGATATATGTAAATCAGATATTTTCCCTAATTTAATATAGCGAACAATTTATAAAGCCATTATGGTATTTGCACTTCATGATATATTCGAAATAGTATACTAACTTTTAGCTATTGTCAAAGCAGATGTAGTCTCCCAGGTTGTGCAATTCGCATCTTGATAAAGAATTAATTAATTAAATAAATAAATAAATTTCTCTTTAAGCTGACTATTTTTACTAAGCCGAACTATTCATTAGCTTCCTTAGATGGCGAAATATATATTTACTTTGTAATAAACACAGCAAATAATTCCGAACTCTTTAATCTTTTGCGATTTTTTTCCAATTCTCACATTATTTTTGTATATCCTGCCAAAAACTGTTCATTAATTGTCCGTACTAGAGCGTTGTGTCCCATCCGTTTTCCATGACGTGATATTTTCAAGCACTTTAGTAAATCGATATCGGTATATTAATCATAAAACTCGCGACGGTGTTAACGATAATTGGCTCTTATATTTTACGGAGTATTTTTCTCTCGAAACTTTCATTGGCTTCTATTTTAACCCTGGATTCTGCGGTCTGCAGCAAGACCGGTGGAACTAGTGCCTGCCACATTTTTATTTTATAAATTTTTTTATTTTATAAATTAAATAGTGTTCTAAACATTTTATTGAAGATGTGTTTACAGGTGGTATTAAATAAATCAGTAAAATTTTTGCCTGTCTTTACTGGACTGTGTATCAGGTTATGTCATCCTACAATTACGTCCAAGCCTCAAATTAATACAGATTTTACCATGAAATAAATTCCCTTACATCCCATGAATGCAAAGTAGAAGAGTTTTTTACGATAAATGAGCTAACACGCTTTTATTTTAAGACCGATCACCAAGACTCACAGTTTAACGATACTTCCGAACGTCAGTTTGAGTAGCATTTATTAGAATTATCAATTACTCGTATTTCCGAAGTTTTCGGCCGACACGTCGAAGTGAATACCACCCAAATAACAGAAAGCGATTGTATCGCATGATAGTCGCGTGTCGCGGCCGGCAAAAAATTCGTATTTTGGCATACCATACTGCTAACGCAACCTTGTGAGACACGAATGCACTCGTTTCTCTTTTCAAACTATAATTCATTTATTTATTCATTTCATTATATTTCATTTATTGAATAATCTTGTAATTTAAAGCCTTTTGGCCAATATTAAACAAATTACAAAATGCATAAAATAAATGCTACTTGAATTTGAAAAACAAAATATAACTTAGAATATAAAATTAAATTAACTAGTAACTAATTACCTATAACGCTCAAATTGAAGTGCACCACAAAGTAGGCGATATGAAGGGAAATAAAAATAGTGAAAAAATTCAATATTGAATGATGTATATACAGGGTTGCCCATATTCGACGGACCCATCTGGCAACGC
>JAHXMU010000010.1:1069924-1135453 GCA_019455685.1 Philornis downsi
TTATTCATTTCTTCCCTTATTCATTTATTCATTTTTCCATTTATTTGTTTATTCATTTATTTATTTTATCCATTTATTCAATCATCAATTCACTTATTTTTCTATTTTCTATCTAGCTTATTCCTCGTTGAAAGCTGTGATTGTTCCCTAAATGGCCCTCCTTGTTTTGGATTCGAGTCATTTTCTGCCGAAAGTTCACTTTATTCTGGTCTTTAAGCTTGGCTACAGCTACTTTGAAAGTTAAATGCAACTATAGGTACATTAAGAGGTTCATTGACTCTCTGGCTGTTTTGTTTGTAACCGATATCTGTGTCTAGCATTGGAGAGATTTTAATGCTGGTGGGAGCACAGACTCATGACTGTAATGGATACGACGATACCTACATAGATAACTTCAAGTTATATTGGTCTCTCGCTGGTGGTTAACATTCAAGCTTGCCGCCGTATAGTTTGTGTATTTTTCTTTCAACCCATGAGAAGCTTTCCGGTTTGTTAACAATTGACGACCTACATAAGGCCTGAAAAAGTGACAGCAACCGTTGTGGCGGCAGCAACAGATGGTGCAGGTTGTTGTGTCATGTTCCATTGTAGCATGATTAGAGTTCAAGGAATCTATCTTTGTGAAGTTCAGTTAGTATTTAAAGTGTTTAAAGGTAAACTTTCGGTTAAACATTTCACATTATTGCTAGTGATGTTTTAACGAAAGTTTGTCATGTCGATTAATAAAAAAATTTTCTATATTATTATATGTTTGTGCTGTTTCATTTCAAGTAGGAGTCAAGCTTATGAAATCTCATAATCACCATACTGGTGTTTGGTGCCTCCGGCGTTGTTTGTTGTGTAGCTCTGCCATTGACCCGTCCAAAAATCGAACGCAAATGAAAATTTGGTCATTAGATAAAATTGTTGAATTGGTATATTGTTATATGGATAAAACGTGTCTTAATTATTATTCATTATATTTGATCAACGTAGTTTTCTAAGAGTTACGTCAGTTCAATGTTCAAGCTAGTGAAAGTGTTTCAAAGAGCAATAAACGTAACAAATGAAACAAATGTGAGAAGAATTTGATCCATCCATTGAAACTTGATCATTTTCCAGAGAAAAAGTAACAGACATATGGAAAGAAATGATCATATAGCCGAGGATTCATCCTATGGGAATCACCTGTCAATGTTGCCATGAATCTCTGAATAAAAATGTTTTTTTTTTCTCTCTTATTTGTTAAGTTATCAATGTCAAAATCTGGTATTTGTTTAATGTTTATTTTATGTTTTATTTAATATTATAATATATTATATTATATTTTTATTATAATATTACATTATAATGTTTTTATTTAATATTATAGAACATTTTAAGAAAATTTGATTAATTTACGTTTCTGGTTTTGATGTTCGTTTCTAGTTTAAAATAAATGGGCAACAAAAATTAACGCACTTATATATATGTACATCCTGTGAGACAATAAATTGTTTCCTTTCGCTAATTCACATGAAAATACCTCACTCTCAGAAAATTATAACAATGGAAAATTATATTGGAAAATTAAATATGAATTATGAGATATTTGTATGCACTGAGCCGTCGTTTTTTGAGGTCTTTGTTGTTATTTTACAAAGTTGTTCGACTTTTTTTTAATTCGTTTAATTTTTCACATTCCATTTTTATTCTCAAAATAATCACACTTATGGGTCGTTTTTTTTTTTTTGTATTAAGAGTAGCACGAATTTACAATTTACTACTAAGCCATTTAAAATATTTTAAATTATGTCCTGATCCTTACAAAAAGCACATTCCACAACACTTTGAGACTTTCCATTAAAATTTTGTTTTCAATTAAATTGCAAGCAGCCGTAATTACATTACCGATTATCTTATATTTCTATATTATAAAGGGTGTCCCAACAAGAACGCAAGATTTAAATTTGGCGCCATTCGAAGTGTCATTGTTTGACATTTGAACAATTGTTATTGTTTGCTAGTAGAAGATACGAGGTTAGTAAACATGGAGCGCTACACGAATGAACAACCCATTCTCATTGTGAAATTGTTTTACCAAAATGGTGAAAGTTTGGCGGCTACAGTTCACAAATTGCGATCAATTTCGGGTCTCAATAATGCTCCAAAAGAGTCAACTGTAAAGAGATTAATGGATAAATTTGCAAAAACTGGGTCTGTTAGTGATGTAAAGACAACAACGCACCTTCGACCAGGTCGATCGACCGAAAATGTCGCAACTGTATGTGATGATGTCGCCTAAACTCCATCCACCTCAATTCGACACCGAGCTCAGCAAATTAGTGTCTCAAAATCCACTGTGCAGCGAATTTTGACGAACGATTTGCATGTTCATGCATACAAAGTTCAATTGACGCAGGAACTGAGGCCAACTGACCTTGGACAGCGAAAGGAGTTCGTTAATTGGCTATTGGGGAGACAACATGAAAATGCTGATTTTTCCGATAAAATCAGCTTCAGTAACGAGGCCCAGTTCCATCTTGATGGCTTCGTCAATAGGCAGAATTGTCGCATTTGGGGTGAGGAAAATCCTCGAGTGATTGACGAGAAGCAAATGCATCCTCAACGTGTCACTGTGTGGTGTGGATTTTGAGCTGGAGGGATCATTGGACATTTTTTTTTTTTTTTTGAAAATGAGGCATGTCAAGCGCAAACAATCAATGATGTTCGGTATCGTGGAACGATACCCAGTTTTTTCGTGCCTAGAATTGAAGAAATGAATGTGGAGGGCATGTGGTTTCAACAAGACGGCGCCACATGCCATACAGCCAGAGAAACAATTCAATTGCTGCATCAGTCATTTCCCGGTCGTGTTATTTCGCGTTTTGGAGACCAGAATTGGCCGCCTAGATGGTGCGATTTAATACCATTAGACTTTTTTCTTTGGGTTTTTTTGAAGTCGATGGTTGACGCGCATAAGCCGACGACGACTCAAGTCTTAAAAGAGGAAATTGGACACTGCATTAATGAAATACCGCAACATGAATGCAAAACGGTCATTGAAAATTTCGTTAAAAGACCGCGCGTGTGCCAGCAAAGCAGCGGCGGCTATCTGCCCGTTGTGTTGTTCTATACATAACCTCATTCTGTCTACTTTACGATATAATATAGTTTCACGATTTTTTTTTTAATATATGTGTTTCATTTAAAATTTAAATCTTGCGTTCTTGTTGGGACACCCTTTATATCGATTATCTTTTAAATTATTATTATTACTTTAATTTATATTATTGAGCACATTAAATTATCATATAAATGGCCGGACGACTTTAAATTAAAAGCCAAATAAATAAATAAATAACATTATGACATTGTTTTCAACGAATTGCTTTTCTTCATTTTAATGTGGAGTTCCATGAATTTTGAGATAAAGCTGAATAAATATAATTCTAAAGAAATCTTCCATTGAATTTTGTCTTCTTACGATCTGCCACATATTCTCTCAAAAAAGTATGTACCAGAAAATGATCATGTAAAAAGCCCGGAATTGTATTTGTAACTGCATTAACAAAATTGTCCTCTATACTGATGCGGAGTTTGAGCGCGATCTGTCATTAAAGTTTGCTTACAGTGCGCTATTTTGTCAGTTCATCTCAGTTGTGATTTGCAATTCTTATAACGGATATCAATATAGAACAAAAAATTTCTCTAAGTTTCATATTGCAATCTGAATTTCGTGCACCGAATCTCCAAATATGTTACAAAAGACTTTTGGTGAATCGAGTGGTACAGCGCATTCAAAAACGCACAGTACCGCATTTGAACAGCTTTTTAATGACAAAACTATTCGTTGGCATATCTACTGTTATTTAGGTATTATTATATGTACACAAAATTTGATCCAAAGGGAACTTTTTTTGGTTCCTTAAGTCACATGGGCGTTTCACGCTACTATAGTTTTAGTCATTGTTGGCATTTTTTTTTTTTGTTGATGTTGGCATTTTTGCGACTCCGTCTACTTAAATGCATTATTACTTATTTAACTACTCCCAGCTTATCTTCTGGGTAACTATGACAATTGTGTAATTTAATTATTGTTATTATTATTCACCCAAAATCTTCTTGGCTTTAAGTTCAAATGTTCGTGCGAAACTTCTTTCTTTTCAGAGTACTTTTTTCGCACGAACCAAGTGATTTATCAAACTCCTTCTTACACCCCTCACACAAATTGACGTTGAATAATGGTACGGTTACTCAATTTACCTGACAGTAATTTCTGTATTAGTTTTTCATTCTTTTACAATAATCACTTCCACAAATAGCCCGTTTCAATTTCCCATGGAATACAAAGAAAAAGCGATACATAAAATTGTAGTACTACAGATTTTTAACGAAATCTGTTAAAAAAAATTGATACCTTTTAAAATTTAGCACTTTTTAAACATTTGACTATGACAACACTGATCATCACAAAAAATATTCCCTCCGCACCATAAACAATAGAAAGCTGAAACGTAAGCTTTTCGCCAACAGAAATCTGGAGAGAAGTACAACCAGCTCACCATCAAATGGAAAACAATGAGCACCGATTACGACCACACAAGCCAGTAGGCTTTGTGAGACTTCACGACCATGGCTGCCAACTCTGACGATTTTTCGTCATTTCGACGATTTTATTACTCAATTTTGATACTTTGACAGTTGGGGCTTTTGTCTGCAATGATAGTGTGAAATGACGATGATTTGTTATAAAATTTGTCCAGAAAATGTTTAGGAGCTTAATGTCCCTCAGAAAATCTGATTTTTAAAGAAAGGTGGTGTTTTTCGAAAACGAAAAAATTAAATTAAAAAATTATAGATAATCTGATAGATGTAGTTCTGTGCTTATATCAACATGGTCATGCTTAAAGCATTATTAAAATTTTTAAAACTCCTAAAAATAAATATTGTACCACCAAATGAATTTCACACGCTAAGCGAATATGGCCTGATAGCATTTGTCCTATTCTCGGCGAAAATCAGTTTAGCTGATAATTTGAAATATGGTGACTACAGTTGTGAAGAAATGAATCTGTGAACTTTCTCTTGTACAAAACGTTGGGTTTTACTATTTTTGTTGAAACGTTTAATAATTTCTTGATTACATGCCCAAGATTACAAATTATTGTTTGAAATCTTTTCACGTCAGATTAGTTGATTTACCTTGTGGCAGCTACCGCTGCCCAAAGCATGACTGATGCAGGCTCCAGCTTTCGCAGAGGATGCAAATTAGCCATATACGTCGTGCTACTAGCAAACACATTGAGATTTTTCTCCAATTTAACTGCGCTTTGTCGTGGTTTTCACCTTTCGAATTATTTCTGGCAATGTCTCTGCTTTTCAATATTCAATGTTTTTTGATTGTTGCCAAGGTGTAATGACAATAACAATATAAAGTAATAATAGTATTACGTTGGTATTTAGTTTTGTTACAAAATGTTAAAAGAATGAGAGTGCTGTCATTAGCCGTTTGGTAGCTACAGCTACGCTTGGTAACACTGCGAGCGGCTGCCTCTGTATACATTACAATACTGTACCGTATAGAATTCTACTGAGCTCCGGTTGATTTTTCCTAATAGCACATGATTTAGCTAATAACAATTATTAATTTGGACAAATTTTGGCAAGGAATTGCGATTCAAATGATTTAATTAAAAATCAGCAAAAATCCTTTACACTAATGGTATTAACGAACGAATTAAAGGTTTTTAGAGTAATAAAGAGTAGAAAAATATAGGAAAATGTTTTCAAAAATCCATTTAACGTTTCTATACGTTCAGATCAACTTGTTAGAGTGAACATCAATTTTTCTATCTCATTTTGTAAAATTTTATTCCAATTTAACTTTTAATTCTACTAAAGCTGAAAATTAACGATTAACGATTTCTTGACGATTTACAATTTTAAAGCAACAGCTTTTACGAATATTTTAGCAAAATATTGACGATTTTTTAACGTTGAGAGTTAGCAGCTATGGTCACAACGAGCTGCTCCATCAAAACAGTGATCGCTCGCGGCTGAAGTTGACTAAAATGTAACTTCCATTGATGAAAGATCAGTTAATTTCTCACCATCGAAGGTGGAAGACGTTGGTCGTGTATAGAGCGGTTGGAATAAAAGTGATTTAGGACGGAAAAATACCACTCCGGTTTGTGTGCAGAGCACGATTTACTCCTAGAGGAAAAAAGAAAGAACAAGTTAAACGCTACTTCGAACTAGATAAAAGGAAATCAAATCTTAGGCAATCCAGCAGTGAATATTTAATTTAAGCATCCACTAGCAACGAAAGAAATAGCACACAAAATGACTGAGTGAGTGATTTTTTTTTTCTCTTTATGCCAGTGTAAGCGTTAAACTCATATCCATGTGGGTAACCACCACCAGCCAGCCGCCATTACCACTGGTGCACCAACAATGAATGGAATCATTCTCTTTTGGTTTTATTATAACCATATATTGTTGATGATTTGGTATTTGTTCGCCAAAGTTGTTAGCTAGAGGTAGAGAAAACCTTTAAACGACCACAATTACGGGTGTTCTGTGTCATGGCAATACAAGTAACTTTTTTTTTAAACACGTCTCGTCAAAACGCATTTATTAGGGCCCGGCACAGCAACACGTCACAGTTGGCTATGCGAATCCATCGAACATTTTAATTGCGGCGCGATGTAAACAACTCGTTAGTAAGATTGACACAGTTGATTTTATGACGCAACCAAAATCTGTATTATATACCGGATTGTATGTCAGGGTCATTTAGGCCATTCCATCCTACAATATATAGCTGGCTTATGTGCGGCGCGGATAATTTAGATAAGAAGGTAAAGAGTCCAAAGTAGAATGATAAAAGATGCATGTCTGTAACACCATCAAATGAAGTTCTCGCCAAGAAAATCATAAAGTGATTGTATTATAATGAGAATTTTTTTCTGAAAAACGCTCCCCAAAACGATATATTAAAAAAATATACGAATATATTAAAAAAAATGTTTAGTTTCGACATTATTATGAATATTGCATCAATTAATTTTAAAACAAGATTGAAGCTTTTACACAAAAAATACCATTCAAAATTTTATTACCTTTTCTTACAGACATGTGCTTGCTGTCGTTTTTTTCACGTTTCACATTTTTTTTTTCCTTGGGTTTAGCAGATTTTGGAACAAAAACCAGTAATTCAATCGAATGGGAATGGCATTTATTTTACTTCTTTGAATATTATAGAGCACAATTCCGCCACAACAGATTTTCTCACGATTCAAGGTTATGCTGCCTGAGATAATTTTTTTTTTTTTTCGTAGCAAAAAACCTTTTTACACATTGTGATGGCAAGAATTATATGGCATTTTTTCTAAATTGCCCTTGATAGAGCAGAGTTGCTACCGATTATTTCATTCTCTTCCGTTTGACCTCCAAACACTTGGAATCGAGGTTAAAGTTGTGGCACAACGACGAAGGACACCTGGAAGAGATTAAGGTATAGTCCTTTGCACCTAATTTCTTTGACATAAATGTATATGTTCAAAGCGAGTATTCAAATTGTAGGTCCTTCGAACTGATTCTAAACCTAATAAGTTAATTTTCGCTTTCTAATGAGAATTCACACTGTTTGAATTTGGTTCTCCAAAACTTCATAATCAGCAAAAGTTGCATAATATTATTTTTTTAATTGTTTGCGAGATGTTTTTTATACACCCTTCGAAAAATGTGGCAAATTTTTTCTTTTAGTTTACTTAAATCGCATCCATAACTTCTTCAAATTTGTGGTTTTTTCTTTTTTTAAATTGCGCAATTTATTAAATTCAAAAGTTTTAATTTTCATTGTTACTCTTTTTTTATATATTTGTATTTATTTATTTTTTTTTTTTTTTTAATTTGTAAAAATATTTCTTCAAAATATAGATTTTTGGAAAAAATACACATTTTTTGGTTGTTTTTGTGTTAATTTCCCATATAACAATGCAGATTATTTTTCTAATATTTTCCAATTGATTTCTTTTTGGATTCCTTAAAATTAGAAATTAAATTAAAAAGTTAACTTTAAAAAAAAATAATCCATTTAAGAAGAAATCATTCTTTAATCATTTCAAATGTTATAAAGAATAATACAACAATTTTTATAACGAATTTACTTTTTAAAAAAATCCAAACTGTTTTTAAAAATTTAATTTTACACAAATTCATAATTTTTTCAATATTTCTTTGATACAAGTTTTTTTTGATTCACATTAAAAAAAAAAAAAAAAAAAATCCTTTCATTTACTTTAGATGAGATTCGACTGAAGGACTTTATTCAAACCAAAATAAAAAAAAAAATAATTGCAAAAAAATTTCCTTATACCTGTGTTCTATGTCCAATATATTTTATTATATCTAGTCAATTAGAGTGTCGTGAGTAAGCTTAGTAATTCGATACTTCAATGAACTCGTGTTACGTTTATGTTAGAAATATGTTTTTTTTTTCATTTAAGAGCTGTGACTGCATGACGGACTGTGGCGCAATGTTTAGTACAGGAGACAATCGTTCACACGTAAATTATTTTACACTTTTCTTGACTACAGAAAAAAATGTAATTGATTCGATTGCCTCTTTCTCTGCGAAATCACCACTTCGTTATTAATTTAATTTATTGCAGTGCATTTATGCCCTAACGTATATAATTAATTTATATAATTTAATAATTAATTTATAATGGCTTTCTGCTATGTTTTCGATTAGTGGTGCCCAACGAAATGTTCAACAATATTCCGAAAAACATTTTGAGTATATTAATAATTAATACAATTTTTAATAAACTCACAAATCTGCCACTAGTGCAAAGTTATGAACGATTTTGAGGAATTAGCAACGTGTTTACGATAATAATCTTAAAAACAAATAAAAAGAAATACAAGCTTATGATATCAATAACCATAACCGGATTTAGCTGTCAGAACTACCATGCACACTGCGTTCATCATTAGAAGGTCAGTAAAAATTCGTGGCAGGCCTAATATTTTGATATTTTTTTTTTAATTGATATATGAAAAATTTAGAATAGCTCGGAGAACTCTTACGTAATAATACAACTAGAAATACAGAAATACAGCTCCGATTGTATGGAAACACGCTTTTTTTGAAAAATTAAATATTTGGGCAAAGTCGGGCAGACGTGTCATTTTGTTTTTTCATGTTCTGCACTATGCGATTCACATTTCAAACACGCACATTTTGACAGATCCATATATTTTTGGCAAATATTTACAATTTACTACCAAGCCATTTAAAAAGTTTTAAATTATGCCCTGATTCTTACAAAATGCGCATTCTACAACACTTTCAGACTATAAACAATTTTGTTTTCAATTAAATTGTGAGCAGCCTTTATTACATACCAATTATCTTATATTTCCGATTAACTTCTAACTTCTGAATTAGTCTTTTTTTTATACTTTTTTTGTCTTTAATAATCATACCTTCCTTAAAATCATATTATATGTTTATAAATTTTATATTTAATTTTTATTACGTATTATTTGTAAACTTATAATATTGAGCAGATTAAATCTAATAGATGAAATGTTGCATTTACTTACTATTGGACGGAAGGCTTTAAATTACGATCCAAAAAATAAATAAAAATATATATGCAAAACCGACACTTTGGTAACATTTGGTAATGGCTCTAACTCAATGTTATTATAGATTCGTAAAAAAAACTGAGCAAAATCCACCTAAAGGAGTTACAGATATCCCATATTCGCAATGTGAGCAACTCCTCTTTGGTAATGGCTCTAACTCAATATTACTATAGATTCGTAAAAAAACTGAGCAAAATTCACCTAAAGGAGCTACAGATATCCCATATCCGCAATGTAAGCAACTCCATTTTTGACTTTTTCACAAATATCTTCGGATAGAAGCCTGGATTTTTCTAATAGTACATCAACTGAATGATTTCATAGTGGACAGCCTTTTCCAAAAAAAGTTCTGCTGCAGGTGAGTTACAAATATGGATTGCTTACTACATATACCGGCTGTTTAGAATCCGTGTTTTGGTGTCTGTTAAAGTGAGATTCAATTTCTTAGTAATTGATTAGGAGGATAATTGCGATCAAGCCAGAGAACCGGTTTCAGAATAAACAATTAGAGCAACAGTTGTCATTAAAACAGGGTTCTCAAAATCGCATGATAATGAAAACAGTATTATATTGTGTTTCTGAGAACTTAAAAGTTTTGGTTGTGTAAATGATATTAATACTTTATTGTAGTTTATTCTGTTTCATATATTGGATACCCCTTTGTAACCATATTTAAATTTAAAGCACCTTGAATAAGAAACTTCAAACTGTTACAGCCGGCTTCAAGAAATGGATTTTGTTTTCTATGCCTTTCGAATCAATTCAAAATCAATTTAAAAAGCGATTCCAAAACGCGTTAAACTTGGCTTACACAGAATTAAAGTGTACCAATTAAAAATGCTGTAATTTTGCCCACTAGGTTTTTTTTTATTTAGAAACATCAGTATATCGTAAAAATATTTAAATTTTGAAGAAAAATATGTTATTGTTCGATGCAGTAATCTTTAGAGAAAATAACTGCAGGAATGTGGCCTAGTGGTGTTTTGTCCCATTCTCGGCGAAGAGCAATCTTTAAGGCTTTGACTGTCTTATACTTTTTAGTTGTTACTTTCGACACCAGAATAGATTATATGGTAAAATCCCTTGGGTTTAAGTCCGGGGAATATGGAGAAATTAATCTCGGAAATTTTTCTTGTAAGTTGATTTTCATAGGCTTCGCAAGATGGCGCCGATTCTTATTGCCCAAAATAACTAATCATTGTTTGAAATCTTCACGGATTTACCTTTACGCCTTGTTCTATGAAGGCAAGTGATGACCGTTCTGTGGCAGCTACCGTGTCTGCTACTGCCCTTTGATTTCCATTCTAACCATATACTATTGTTTTGTTTGTTTACATATTGCTGAACCGTAAACATTTTTCAGCAGAAAGGACCAGTTTTTTTTTTTTAAATCATACATTTTTTCAACTCTCGCTTTGGGCATTCTATTGTCCTTATATTTTCCTCACATTTTTATTGTTCTATAAATAGATTAATCTAGAGTCAATACAAGATTTTCACGAAATGCTACAAAAAGACACCAAATCGATTTTTAACCATCTAAGAGACGTTCGAGTTTTGCTAAGCTGTAAACATAGTCATTTTGGACTCCACAAATTTTAAAGCATAAACTACCTATACTATACGTAATTAATTGCCACCATAATAAGCGCGTAGTATAATTTTTGATAGACTGTAAAATAAATTCAACTAACGCAGCAGTCATTAATTATGAGAAATCTAGTTTTCTGAAAGCATTTATTTTGTTTGTTTAGACTGTATAAATGCAAATAAGGCAGCAATCAAGTCAGTTAAGAAAAATCGGGTTTTTTTGAATCTGGAATTAAGGTACAGTTTCGTACGCAAAAGTTCAACTTCTGACATTTTGAATTGCGCACTAGTTGAATATATAAATACTTGAATACTAATACTTTCTCGACTCGACTGATTATAATGTTTAGAACAAAGCGTTTTAAGCAAAGTTAACCTGGTTTTACATTTTCTATGGGTAAATGCTATGTTTCGAAGATTTGTTCTATCAGCAAAGCCTCTGGTTTTCGCTGAAAGTCGTTTTAGGTAAACATCCTTTTGAAATCTTTTCCCATGTGGTCAATGGAATTGAAAACGCCGGTACAAAAGTTCTAATTTTTTATGAAATGTAACTTCATTTAGAAGACTCTTTCAGTGTTCAGAAAACTATCTCGATATTTCGTAAGTTAGATAGTTATCTGCTCAAGAAAGTATACATACATATATACATTTAGCCAAAAAAAAAATCCAGGAACTGGTAAATAAAAAAACAAAATACTTATGTTTTATTCAAATTTATTATATTATCTTCAAGGCAGGAGTATTCAGGACTTTTGGAAATAGTGGAGTACACAAACTAGCATCCAAACAATTGTATAAAGAGGTACAAGTTGGTTCGTAAGATACAGAAATTTCTGCGGCCATCTCTCTCGAACTTAAATGACCATTTTCAGTCACCATTACCTTTACTTTATGGATGTTAACTTAAGTTGAAGACTCAACGTTTTGAATGCACTGTAAGATTTTAAGGCACATACCATAAAATTCCATTTGCAATGCAAAATTCGAGACAAATTCTTTTTTCGATATTTCTATTCATTATAAAAATCGCAAAAAAATCATTTATTATGTTATAAGCAGATTAAATAACAGATGGCGCTTAAAATCTTTGTCAGTATAGGAAGGTCAGTTCTATTGAAAAATCGGTTGTTAAATAAAGATTTGCCCTCAGTTTGAACTGTTGTTTACTATAGAAATTATTTGAGTTGTTATTTAAGTTTTCACAAGTGATTGACTTTTTAAATAGTTAGTTCTGTAAGATAAGTACTTCCAATGATAGAAAATGCCCCGTGAGAATAACTTCGGGGAATTGAGCTACTCCCTTCCACTAGAAATTTGCCGTCAAAAAACTATTCATACGTTACGTTAAAACAGATTTCTGTTCCGCATCAAATCACTACTGGAAATATTTACGTCAATGCATTAATACACCAATATTTGTGTAACAAATTTTATAATTAAGTTAACATGACGTTTTTCAATTAGTGGCTTCTAGCAAATTGTTGAAACAATGTTGCGCTTAATATTTAATTAAGGAAACTGTAGTTAATCAACGAACTTTTTAAGAAATTTACATACCAGCTGATTTCTGCAGGTTTCCTACAGAGCTTTCGTGGTGCTAGCAGCAGCTGTATTATCAGTATGTAATTATTGTTTACAAAACATTAATTAAAGAATATATGTATATCTTATTTATATATATAAATATCTTATCTGTTATATTTTATTTATATATGTATATACAACTGTTGTGAAATGATTGACTAACCGACTAACAATGGAATTTTGATAGTAAATCTTTAATATGAAGTAAATCTTTAATAAGAAGAGGCTTTTGGACATTCGCATTTTTAGGGATCAAACGGGGCAGAAAATTTACTAATAACTTACCGTAATCCAAACGATTAAAGCTGAAATTAAGAAATTAGTTAGTTGCGTGGAAAAGAGAAGAGAGTGAAAAACTGGTACATTTATGAGATAAAATTTGAAGAAAGGGGACATTAACGATACCACGGTGTACAATAAAGGGCTATAACTGAAAACCCCAAAATTAACCCGCAATTCCATTTATGGCGCAGGAACATAAGACAAATACTTTTAGCGGATAAGCAGGGTGGAGAGGGAATTATTGTACCATCACAAAAAACAGAGAACTGAAGATGAAATCCTAAAATTAGAAGCTCACATTCATCACAGCGGGCGATAAAAATTTAGATTTTTCGAAGTACTATAAGAGGATAAAAAACAGGGGCAAAAAATGGACAAAACGACTGAAACTGAAATAATAAAATAAATACTCCTATGCGGTAGGCACGGAACAAGAAAGTGATTTTACGAATTCTCTACTTTTAGAGGGGAAAAAAGGTGAAGAAAAAAGTGGAACATCAGCTACAACAAACGTCTGATTCTAAAATCATGAAATTAGTACGCTAGAGGCAGAAATAGTTTTCCGACAACTTGTAATTCTAGGGATTGCCACAAAAAGCAAGAGACAAAATGCATTAGATGCCAATTGTCTTCAGCTAAGATGCTGTAGTTTTGCACAAAAATGTCTCGTAATAGGGACAAATTTGATTCATTTGAAAAAGGAGGTATTTTCAATTTCTTGTCAATAATTTCACCTTTTATTTGTTAATTAATGAAACCGCCATATGAAATCCGAAAATAGTTTTGATTCGTTTCAATGTCTGGAACCTAAATCTAAGATATAAAAGATTATTATTCTGTTTCACACAACCGAATCAAGATTTTATTGAATTTTGTTTCTGTGTCATACTTCCATAAATTTGTAGTCCATTTGAGAATTTAATTCTAAAAATAGTCTATATTTTCAAATTTCTGAGAGCCTGCTATTCAGAAAATAAAATTTGAACTATATATACATTTTCGTTTCAAGTTATCACATCAAAATATCTGTTTCTTTCCAAAACGCAGTAGATGATGCTTGTCTGGAGCTAAGATGCTGCAATATTGCACGAAAATGTGTCGTAGGAGAGAGAGACAAATATGGAATTGGATAAATTTGATTCATTTGGAAAAGGAGACATTTTCAATATTTTTTCAATAATTTCACGTTTTATTTGTTAACTAAAAGCAGTTCACAGCATGTACTTCTCTATGAGACCGCCATAATTGTGGATGGCGTTTAAAAAAAAAAAAATATTTTGGAAATTAGGAGTTTTCATTGAGAAAACGGCATAAGTCGACATATTATGTTTGAGAAGATGTAGTTTTTGGCAAGCTGATTTATCAGGTGATGAACAAGTACATCGTCCAGACGATATTATGGATCAGTTTTTGGCAAACTGATCACCTGATAAGATGAACAAGCATGGATCAGATATATAACAAGTAGACGAAACAGGTCTAGTATTTATTTATTCAGTTACATTCGCTTATACAATTTATTCGCTTATATCAAAGAACATATAGTAAGAGTTGGTAGATATGGGGAAGACCCATTTCAATTTATGTACTTTTAGGGGGCTGCCTTAATAACGGGCGTGATTATTGAGAGATATTAAAAAATAGGAATTTTAGTTGGAAAACCCGGCAAAGTCAACATATATTATATTAAATTATTATATATCTATCTGGCAATAAGCCGGCATGTCGGTCACAACTTTGTGACTCGCAGTTGCCTAAAATTGTTGCAGTCGGAAATAAGATGCACATACAGGCCCTAATGCCTCTTTGGAGAAATTGCCCTTTTTAAGATTTTTTCTAACCATTAATTCGTTAATCAGAAAGAACATTCGACAGTAATAGACAGATGTGAGAAAAAACCATCGAAAACGTACATATCTCAATTACAGACTGTTATTCTCATCATCTGAAGACTAGAGTATCGACTAATATTTTGCTTGCAATTTCCTTTTTTTAATTTTTTCTATCACTTATTGTCGCTTATAATTTCATATTTCAAAACGAACATTCTAGAGTTAATTAAGATTAAATATATAGGTCTATAAAATGCAAAAACTCGTTGCAAAATCACAGTTTTCGCTTAATTTGTTTTGATTTTGTGTCTGGACTTTTTAACCAGTGCTAAACTGCCAAACAGTAAAATGTAATAAAAAAAATTTAAATCACGGAGCTATGAATATGCCGGCAAAGTCGTAGATAAGCGGCATATAACAATTAAAATTGTACATGAGAATACAAATTGTTTGCAATTTGGACAGTTATCAATGATGACAGGTATTATCGTACGTAATCTAATTAGTGAAATAATATTAGAGAAGAAATAGCACAACTGGTCGATATTTAATGAGGCAAATAGTCTATGAAACTTGTATTCCATTATCCGTATTAGTTTATTGGCTGTATGGATATATGTATATATTAGTTTATTGGCTCATTTTGTTTCTTATGTGTTCAAGTATTCTTTCATCTATTCACGTTTTTTATTCATTAATTAATATATACATATATTCATCCATTAAATTAAGCATTCATTTATTTATCCGTTTGATTTCATTATTCTTAGTTTTCATTAATATTACAATTTATTCGCTTATATCAAAGAACATATGCTAAGAGTTGGTAGATATGGGGGATTACATAAGTAAGGAATGTATATATTCTGCCAAAAAAAAAAAAAAAATACGGGGAATTAAGTATTTAAAAAACTTGCTTGAAGGGATTGTGAATTTTTTTTCTGACCAGATTAGCTCTATTGTCGCGAAGTCTACGATAAATAATGCTGTTTTCTTTGTTTTTGTAGAAACCTTACAAGTTTATAATTGAAAGCGAATTTATTGTCAAAAACTTAATTAATATCATTGGACCATCACCGTATTCGCATGACGTGGCTCAAGCTGGTTTTGTTGTCTTTTCAAAACTTGTTTTCAGTCGATAGAAGAAAAAAATAGAGATTCCGCAGCGAGAACTGGAATTCTAATTATGGATGCTTTGAAAAGGAGCTTACTTTGAAAGCAATAGAATAAAAAAATAGAGATTCCGCAGCGAGAACTGGAATTCTAATTATGGATGCTTTGAAAAGGAGCTTACTTTGAAAGCAATAGAATAAATTTAAACAAACAATAAATATTTGGCAGTAGTTTTAGACAACAAACTAAGCTTTAACTATCATGTGGATAATGTAGCCCGGTGTTTAAATTATTCACTGCGAAGTTTTCATAATACTGATTTTGTGTTGCCCGGGTCGATTAAGGTTCATGCTTATATTATATTTTTCTAAATTTTATATTTAATTTTTAATTTAATTTTTTTTTTAACTTATTATATTGAGCAGATTCAATCTAATAGATCAATTGTTGCATATTGTAATTTACTTATAATTGGCCGGAAGGCTTTAAATTACAAGCCAGAAATAAATAAATAAAACATATTTTTTTTATTGATCAATTCCCCGGTATTTTAACGCTGTGACAGAATGTATGTTTCGGTCTGATTCAACGCACACGAAGTTAACAGCTTAGGCAATTCCTTCGATTGATGCAGCCAACACTTTCGAATATTTACGTTTATTAATAAGAGGGACCGTCGAAGTGAAATGAAATCCGAAAATTGTTTTGATTCGTTTCAGTCCCTACATCTTTTCAGCCTACATCTAAGATATAAAAAAAAATTGTTCTAATTCACACAACCGATCCAAAATTTTATTGAATTTTGTTTCTGTTTCATACATCCAAAATAAGATTAAAAACAATTTTAATTTTGATTCCGACTCAGTTTATGAAACGTTTTGTTCGCACTCCATTGAGATCCATGAGAATTTTTAATTCAAAAAAATAGTCAATATTTTTGAGTAGCTATAAAAACTTCTGATATCCTATCCTGGTATCGTAAATTCAGAAAATAAAATTTGAAATTTATTTAACTTTCATTTTGATACCAGTTCTTTTTTTTTCTCTGCAATGAGATTCTGATTCAGATTAAGAAACGACACTGCATTAAACTATATTCTCGTTTTTAGTTATCGCATCAAAATATCTGTTTCATTATGTTTCGAAAGAGAAACAGAACTAATGTAGGTTTCAGGTAAAAAACAATCAATGTATGAAGCGAATTTTTAGAAACAAATTTTTAATGTACTTTAAATAAATGTACAATATCAAAAATGTAAAAATGTAAATGTAAAATATCAAAATAAAATCGAACTTTCGTGAAGGTCTCTGATTAAAAGCTTAACCAATTCAACATTAAACAATGTGACCCATTCAGTGGGCTTAAAAATGTAAATTCATACAACTTCATTTAACGTGGGCGCCTATTTTCTCCACTCCCACCATCAATGAGATGCAAAGGGAATTAGTTTCTGTACCGTCATCTATTGAACCGTTTTCGATATCGTATATTATAATAAATTTCTTAAACTTATATCAACTTATGCAAATGAGAAAAATTCCGCCGGCTGTACCTCATATTAATAAAACACATTGGGGTATAAATAATTGTAATGGCAATACAGTGACGAATATGAATAAATACGTTGAAAGGGAAAAGAGAAAGTTTATTTACTACTACTACTAACTTCTTCACTTCGTCGAATAGCTACTTATGGTCGTCTCCATATATTTGATTCATAAACTAATAAATGATCGTTGAAAGATGCTCGAATGACAATCACAAATGAAAAATAATGAAAACCCGCAGTTTGTATTGATGTTACACAAAGGTGAACCAACCAACATTTACACAATGGCGAAAATTAAAAATAGAAACTGCTACGGTTGACAATAATATTCAATTATTAAAACTACAAAATTTCCATGCATCATATAAAAAAAAATATAAAAAAGCTTTCCCACATTTAGTGATCTCACATGCTTTCTATTTTTATACTACTACAGTTTAAGGACAATTCCGAACGTCACAGTTTTAGAAGCATTCACCAGGCTTGTCGCTTAATCCACTACTCGAAGTGTTCGTCAAACACGTTGAGGTGAAAGCCACTCAAATAATGATGTATAGTGGATTAGAAACCCGGTCCTGCGAACGATAATCCCATGTACTAACAATCGCGCCCCTAAACGATGGTGAATGAGTACGAAATTTCCTTTACAATGCAAAATATGGCTTAAAGGCATTGTCAAAACTCTTCTTGTCGCCAATTTGGCACAATTGTCATACCCACTAGCGCCGGATTTGAGCGCGTTCTATCGTTTAGTTTGTTTATAGCGCTAGATTTTGTCACTTCATCTCAAGTGTATTATGCGATTTTTATAATAGATGAAAATTTTGAACGAAGAATTTATCTCAAATTTTGTGTTGCAAATGAAATTTCCTGTGCCGAATCGCTGAAAATATTACAAAGGTTTACGGTGTATCGGCTTTATAAAAGAAACACGTCATACGAGTGGTACAATATATTCAAAAACGGTCGAGATGTCATGGAAGATTCACTTTACTCTGACCAACCATCAATATCTTCAATTGAAGTTAACATCGATAAAGTGTAGAAAACAGTGGCCGAAAATTTAAGCTTTGAGTAAGATAGCCATTTCACAAATCAATTCGTTCGTTCTATTTTAACAGTTTGTTTGTATAAAACACGCGTTGCTGCTAGACTAATTCCGAAAGACTTGAATTTTCTTCAAAAAATTATTCATGTAAAGGTCGCTGAAGAAATACTAGAACGAGACAATTCCGACCCCCATTTATTATTTAAGAGAACAAGTGCGTTTTAGATTTTACACCACCCTAAAACATCATCTCACGAGGCTATTAGTGTGAACTAACTTTTAAAAACTCAAAAAATATCATCGAACAACCTGATATACACATATGGTCAAAATAATAAATAGACCCTATATTTTTTTTAAAGGCTCGTAGACGAAAATTTATTTAAAAGCAAAAGAAAAAACAAATGCTAATTTCTTTTGTTATAACATTAGAGATAAAATAAATACTAAAAAACAAAAATTAAATTCAGTATTTTTCAAAAAGTAAGAAATTAATCAAAAAACATTGGACAAAATAATAAGTACATTTAGTTAAAATAAGCAAAAAAGTAAAAAATCAAGTTTTTTCTGCTAAATTTGCTGAGTTGAGAAGGGCAACATTATTATCTTGGAACCAATCCTTTACCAGCTTAGAAGTATGCTTGGGATCGTTATCCTGCTGGAATGTCCATCTAAGATGCATACTTTCCACAGTATAGTTCAACATCGTATTTGCCAAGATATCTTTGTAGTGGAATCTGGTCATAGTGTTGGTAATTCAATGTATCGAACCGACACCATGCCATGAGAAACAATCCCAGACCATAATATTGCCGCTCCCGTGCTTGACCGTCTTCTTTGTATAGCAAACATGGAATTCCTTACCCTTAAGGCGTCGAACATTGCGGACACAGTCGTTTCCAAATACATTAATATTTGTTTCATCGGTCCACAAAATGTTTCGCCATTTTTTTCACCGTCTCCTCCGGACCAATTGGAATGACTTCTTGCAAGCGCCAATTTAGCCTTTACATTTTTTTTTTTTGTCTAAGCAAAGGAACTCTTCTGGCTATCCGTCCTGGTAAATGTGCTTCTTGTAGTCTACGACGAATCGTTCAGGATGAAATTACATTTGAAGACGCAAACGAGTTCTTCGCAAGTGTTACAATACGGATATCTGTTGTTTTTGAATTTTTTTTTTTGGTCTTCCGCGAGTTTCGACGGATTGTTTAGGCTTTAAAGCATTTTGTACAAAAAATAGCGACCGATGAATAGTTTCTGCTATAGAATGAAGACTTTGGGTACTTTCTCTTAGTCTTGAAACAATTTTTTCTCCTCCGGAGACCAATGACTTTTTCGACTTTTTGAACAAAGATAACGGTAAAATAACTAGCCTTTCCAAAAAAAACTACAGCAGACTGCGACAATATTAAAGAATTGAGCAATGTATTTATTATTTTAACCAAGTACTGAAATCACTCACACCTGAATAAAACTAACAATGAAAAAAATTCACAATGAAAACAACGGGAAAGCCCCAGTTTTGTTTTTTACTTTTAAAGACATTACCGTATTAAAGTATTTAAATAAAAAAAAAAGAATTGTCATGTTTACTTTAAAGCAACTAAAATTAAACATAAAGCAAAAATAAGCAGGTGTACTTATTTTTTCGACCATATGTGTAGCTCCGACTGAATTCTCTTTCGGAAAGTAGTACTGCGAGTCACTCGTTTTCAGGCGATAGAAGATGGCTTCCAATCGAAAACTCTTACGTCTTACTGTTCGTTAGTGTATTATCTCGAAAGGGTCCTAGTTTGACGTTTTTTTTTTTTTTTTAATCAGTCAATCAATTACTTTTTGGACAGAGCATTTACGATAAGTAATTTGTCAGTATTTCCATTCATTATAAAAATTGGCAAAGCACAACATCGGCTGACTTAAACAGCTGTTGTAAATTGCTGGCATCCCTGGTTGGCAGATCTTTCTTGAAATTGCTATCATAATTAGGGACAGCTGTACAAGACTGGGAAAGGAATTTTTTATCTTCAACCATCGGAACAAATAATGATGACAATTTTTTAATCCATCCTGCAAAGTTTCACGGATCAATAAAGCTGTTACCAGATTCCAAACCCATCATCAGAATAACGCTAAACTTACAAAATCGTATTTTGCCCATATTTGGAACTATATTGTAAGAAAACTGTAAAAAATCTTCACAGCATTTTAAAGATCACTACTTACACTTTCAAAATTGTTTTAAAGAATTAAAAAACGTAATTTTATTATCTAAAATCGTGTCTTTAGTTCCGGAAATTTGTCTGAGATGCAAGGGCGAAACTCTGATCCATGACAAACATTTAAATGACGATAATTTTGAAAAGGAATTAGCTTTCCAATTTTAAAAGTTTGTGAATTACATCGTTCAACAAGCTTCGAAGAATTTTTGGAAGTGGATGTTAATCGTGACACAACCTAACCGCAAAATGTTTAAAAAGTTCTGTTGTTCGTCTTTTTTTAGCATAGTTCAGTAATTCAAATTGATATCAATATTCAGATGACATGTTTGAAATCGGCACACCAACTTGTATCGGAAAAAGAGTACATTAGCCGACAATAATACAACATAATTGACCAGCGGAACAGTGTAGCAATGTTGTAAGAATTCCATTCCCTATTTTTTGAAACATTTTTTTGGAGGTTGGAAATATAATCCTATCAAATACTAGCATTCCTGTTCCCGTAACTTTTTCCCCCTTTTTTAACGGGCGCGGAAAGATATATATCCTTTCAGTTACAATTAGAGCCTTTCACAGAATACATCCAGATCAGACATAATCCTTCCATTTTCACCGTAACTGGGTTATTCCAAATTCGAACTCTTACGTTTACTCAAATTTACATAAATGTCCCTGCATATTATTACCACTTTCCTAATTTTCTTTTTATTTTATTTTTGTCTCTCCCTCAATTAGCAATCTTCAATCACCTATAAGAAAATTTTACTCTAATAAAAATGTTTTCATTACTGGAGCCACCGGTTTCGTGGGCGTTACCATTGTTGAGAAATTTTTACGTGATGTACCTGAGATAGGCACGATTTATCTCTTGATGCGAAGCAAACGTGGCAAATCCGTTGACGAACGTCTCGAGGATCTCAAAAAGAATTCTGTGTTTAATCATTTGAAGCAATTGAAACTTGAAGCTCGTTTTGCTAAGATTAAGGCCGTCGAAGGTGATGTGGGTCTGGAGAAATTGGGCTTATCCGATGAAAATCTTCAAGTACTTATTAATAATGTAAATGTGGTCATACATTCGGCGGCCACATTGGATTTCTTTCATGGCCTTAGAGAAACTACCACTGTTAATCTGTTAGGAACTCGCCGAGTAGTCGAATTGTGTTCAAAGATGACAAAATTAAATTCTTTGGTTCATGTGTCCAGTGCATATGTCAATGCTTATCTAACGGAAGTAGAAGAGAAATTGTATCCAGCTCCAGATGATCCAGAGAAGCTGATTGAAATGGTGAACAGGTTACATGACGAGGCCCTAAAGGCTTTTGAACCAAAGTAAGTATAGGTTAAAAGCAAGGATTCATATTTCGCAGGCTACTGCTCTTCAAAAGGGATGAGGGGCGGGAGTTTACCGCTCATTAGAAGAATCACAAATCACGAGACGTACAAAACCAAACAGATCTGAGAAAAAGATACTAGTCAATATTATCTTAGAAATAGCGTGATGTTTCATATTTTTTTTTTTTTTTTTTTTTTTTTTTTTTTTTTTTTTTTTTTTTTTGAGCGGAATTCTGCATTTGGTTTCAGATCTTTAGGCTATTACAGCGAATAATATATACAAAATTAGAAAAACAAGATCCGTGCAGTGAACAAAAATTCACATATAAATGATTGGATGCCGAAAAAATCAAAGCTGAGTTGGATAATGCCAATAATCCAGCTGCAGTACTTTTAAACATGGCATGTACGACAGATCCGTCTGGCTAGGGCATCTAATTGAATTTGATTCGACATAAATGATTGATAATGCCTACGTGCAAATCGGTATGGAACGGAATATAGATGCCGATTTGGTCCATTGTGTGCCATTAACGCGACCGTGTGACAATTTCGATAGTGTTTGGATATGTTTCAACATAAACTTGATAAATTTCTGCTTCGATACATAGCCATAGAAAAAATGTGCAACCATGTGCAACTCGCTCGAGATAAAGGCCAAAGCCAAGGCAGTGGACTTCGATATGTGAAACATCTGAAGTTGGCCCGATGGTCACTGTTTCTGTAATGCATGCAGCTTTAGTGGATCGTTTCAGTAGTACGTGAATTGAAAAATGTTGCCATTTATAGAAAATGAAATTCCACTTCCATCCAGACAATGCACGGATCACTCTTGCCCTGCACCGAAAGCCAAATTCAATGAATTTCGCTCCAAATTGGCAGATTTGCCATCTAGACACATTTCCTTTATCCAAACCTGAAGTTGTGAGAAATAAAAAAAAATGTGCCCAACATCCTTTTTGAAATAGCTTGAAAACTGAGCCATAACGAACCATGCTAAACATAAAGATATACTCCCTATTCGAATTTATAATTTATTTTCATTTTAGTTTACTTAAGGACCATCCAAATGCTTACACCTTTACCAAACATTTGGCAGAGCACGAAGTATCTAAGGCTTCAACAAGTTTCCCCTGCGGCATTGTCAGACCCAGTATGAGTAAGTTCGAATTCCACACTTAATTGTTTAGCTTGCAAAGCATTGAATAATTCGCAGGACATGTTTTCATAAAACAGCAGTGTTATTACACACATATCGGGAGCCCCGAATCGTTGGAGTCGTTTGTCGAATTGAAATTTAAACTTTCGAAATTCTACTCTCTATTTTTAGATTGGAATTTTTGAAGAATTTTTAATGTGCAGTCTTATCATTCTATTATAGCTCAAAAAACCTATACATAATTTATGCCTATTTGAAGCGACTCCGATAATTCGCCCCTGTTATTGGTTTGAAATTTTTGAACCCAGTAAACAGCAGAATTTTATATTTATTTTCTATTTCATTCTTCAGTAACTGCTGCCTGGAAAGAACCTATTCCCGGCTGGACAATTTCCAAAAATGGACCCCAAGGTTTTATTATGGGTGCAACTAGAGGTGTTATTCGACGCCTGCCACTGGATACCTCCATCATTATGGACTATATACCCGTGGATGTAGTCGTTAATGCCATTATAACAACGGGTTACTATGTGGATGCCCTGAAGTAAGTAGAAAAAAAGTGTTTAAAATTATCAAATTCCGTAAAATCGTGGTTTATAAATCGTGAAACTTTTAAGACATATGGCCTTTGTTAAACAAGAAAAGTGTGGAAATAATTTTCAAAATATAACATAACACATTTGCTAAATTTGCGTAGAAGCAACCGGTCAAAATGCCCGAAACAATTCCGGCAGAACCGTTTCTTTAGATGCCCTTAATCGCACATCACTAGTGCTGGGTGTATGGGTGTGCAGACGAAAATTCAACTCCTAACAGTATGTGAAATATTTGCCTGGACAAATTAATCGGAGTTAGAAGTTTTTGCGTAAGATTACCAATTCTCTACCGGTGTTTATTCGATTGGATTTTAAATGGAATATTTTTGGTAAAATTTGGGGAACATAATTTTATACGATGAAATTAATTTTTTCATTTTGCTTTTTCAAATGACGAGGTGAAATTTTGACAAATGGAGACACAAATTTTGATAGACACTGCTTTGGCAAGTGTTGGAATCTGTATTTATGTCTCTCAGATTCGAAATATTTCTTCGCTGTCGCTCATATATTTTGTCCTCACAACACAAAAGATCAAAAAAATTAATAATACGCACATACACACTCACATACAGCACCATGACTATTTGTCATAATTTTACATTCTTCTGTCAGAATTTACGAGTATAATGGCCCTGGTGCAATTCACCACACCAGCGTCAAAATTGTTTTTCGAAGCAAAGCTATTTGAGCGTTTAAAACACGGTCTTACTATGGATTCCATGTCCAACGACTTTGCAATTTTGAACACTTGTTATTTTAGCATTTTAATTGCTTTTATAGCCGAACTTGTTTGCGAACTAGAATTAAAAATCTTTTTAGCATATTTTTACGATATGCGTTGTGTGTTTTCGCTTTTAAAACACATTTCTAGAACTGTTGTTAGTTTTCTGCATTTTCGTTATTAAGGAAATTATAAATGCTTATAATTCGCACTATTGCTGAAGACAAGTTTTATGTTGATTGTGTTCAACAAGATTCAAGAAAGCGGCCGTGGAATATCTGATGGCTCTTCGAATTAGCCCTCCCCAAACATAAAATAGATGCTAGCAAAACGTTTATTTTGGGATCAAATCCACTTTTAGTCTTAAATATTGTTTTATTTGTCATTTAGCAATCATCGCTTGAATGCGTGCCCGTAAGTAAATCAGCTATCTGGATTAATTTATTTTTGTTATAGCACGTTTAAACCTTCGCTAAAATTCTTTGGCGTTTGGGAATAAGGTCTTAAGTCTATATATTATAGTTTTTCGTAATGTAAAATTGAAACTTATTTATTTGTTTGCAAATCAGGATAAAATTTGTTTGAAAATGAAATGATGGCAAACAAGCATGGATATGATTTCCTATAGGAATATTAAGAATTTTTTTAAAATTAATCAGTATAAAATTGAGTTAAACCCAATCAAAAACTCAAAATGCATTTTTTTGACTTAAGACCTTATTCCCAAACGTGAAAGAATTGTCCTAAGAAAAAATAGTAATGTGGCATTACTACACAATAATTTTCAGAAACAGAGATGAAGTTGTTGCGAAAGTGTCGTCTCTTGCCACTAGGTACATTAATGTCAAGCATTTCCAATGTATATACTCGATCGCAAAAATAGGCCTACAAACGTGAGGCCCAAGTGTAATTTTTTTGCTGTAAAGGTTTGTGCGCCGCTTTCGTTCGTTTCTGCGTTATGTTAACATATACATACCTTACCTATTGGTATATGCGGGATTCGTCGCTATTATATTTATTTTAAACATTATGTGAATTTTGATTTTGTCCTAGTGAACAACTTATTAAGGATATTCTCTTTTTTAGGGACTAAATTGAATTTATCACACCGGTTAGAATCCAGGGATATGTAGTAGTGATTTATATATGTATATGTTTTGATCTTCTATTCTTACTTTTGAAGATTTATGTTTAGTGTATTTCTGGTTCCAATTGATTTTTTTCGGTCAGCTATGTCGTATAACTGTTAAGTTCAAATATACCTATATTTTGTTGCCCCCTTCAGATTTTTTTTTTCTGCTTCGTACCAGTTTTACAATATCGTGTGTGACGCTTTACAGTAAATCATTTTTTCCTAAATTTTCCTAATATTTACAACGAACAACATATTTGCACGCTTAACTTAAGGCGAAAACAGGAAAATAAGCGGTAGAATACGAAGGAACTTTTGTGCTAAACAATACTTCACAATATTGCAAAAATCATTTTCACGTGGGATTGAGCGAAAAACTCCTGCCGAACTAGGCACGGTCATTATACTCGTATGTGATTTTTAACCGCCCAAAATTAAAAACTAAAAAGTACTAAAAACACGGAAAAGTTCAAAATTGCCATCTCTGCCACGTTTAGGAAAGTGATGCCAAGTTATAGTTTCGTTAAATGCCTAATTGTATGCAACGCTAAATAGTGACAGTAAACCAATAGTAAAATGTATTTTTGGCAGTGCTCCAGCCTATGGCATATGGTCGAGTCGTCTAAGCGTTGGGTGTACGTTGTGTATTCAACGAGAATGTTTGGGTTCGAATCTTGATCATGCCGGGGGGAGAAGAATGTGTTATTAAAGAAGAGAATATAAAAAAAGTAGCCGTGAAAAAAAGCCTCTCGTTCTTTGGCCGGATTTCTTACTGTTTTCCACGAGTTATCCGTTAATGCTTGAGATGGCAGATTAAAATAATAAAGCGAATTCGCCTTCGGTGCCCAAATACCGGTGTTAAATCCGTGGGTTTACTATCATCCTTGTTTCGCCTTACAACCTTTTTGTTACCTAATAATAACAGAAAAAAAGTTTTTTGGTTTTTTGTATGGAATTTTTTCAGTTTGAAATAAAACAGGTAAAAAAAGATAAAAAAAAAAATATTGGAAAACAAAAGTAAACATAAAATTAAAAACACAAAAAAAAAAAAACAAACGAGTGAAAAACAAAAAGTATACAAAAATAAATATATTTAATTCAATAATTAAATTATTTATAGAATTATGCAAAAAAAAAAAAAAATATTAAATAAAAAATGTCGGTCGAACGAACGTGCTAAAAAGACATATTAAATTCAGATGCTGTCTCTCCCTCTGAGTGGATTGATGATATTCTTTCCTCTTTCCGACGTTTCTTTCAAATTTTCAAATTTCTTTCTTTCAAATTTGTCGATGGGCTTCCAAAACGAGGTAAGACCTCGACAACTTCTCGAACATCCTTAAAGGCTTTGTTCCACCGATACGTATGTACGCGTTTTTTGATAGTGCTAAATCACCTTAAACCTTCTGCAATATTTTCAATGTATCAATTTACAAAATATCACTTGCAATTCAAAATTGAAGTCTAATTCTCCTGTTTAATATTTTCATACTTTCTACAAGCGTGGTTAGTTTACATCGGCAATCCATGTAATCGTTGGTCATTAAAACGCAAAATATTTGTTATTCATTGTTGAAATGTAACGTATAGCTTCTTCCAAAATAATGCACTTGTGTCCATTTATAATCCATCAAAATCAAAACAGTGTTTCATCAAAACATATCACGAAATATAGTGATAAAAACATTTTTCGAAAAAGATTTCAGTTCTCGCCGCAAATTATCTGTTGTCTTTTATCGACTGAAAACGGATGCTGCGCGGCGATTTTTGGAAAGAGAAAAAACCCGGCCGGGGTCATTTCAAATTAAAACGGTGATTGCTCAAGGAAATTTGTTAAGTTATAGGGCAAAAATTCGTCCACAATGATAGCCTTGTTAGCCATGAGTTTTCTTTCCATATTTGTATTAGTTTTTTTTTCTCGAAGAATATGCTTTTTTAAACGACTCATAGCACCCAGATAATAGTCATTATTTACTGTCTGAGTATCTGATAAAAATTCCGAGTGCATAACATTGCGATAATCAAAGAAAATAGCCAGTTTTTCGTAGACCTTTCATCTACTTTGACGTGGTTTTTTCGGTTTCGCCGGTTTAAATATCAAACTAGTAAACCCATGTCTCATCACGAGTTATGAAATGCGTTTTATGAATGTGGAATTGGAATTAAATCATTCCCGGAGGTTTTCAGCCATCCTTATGTGAATGAATTTGAAAAAAATTCAGGTCTTTGGGAACAACTATTTAAAATCCCGCTAATTAACGCTAATTAAAATAATAATAATTAAAATAACGCTAATTAACACGCAGAAATTTCAGCGTCTACTTCTTTCAAAGTTAAATGGTGATTTTCAGTCATCATTTTCTTCGCTTTATTGATGTTAACTTCAGCTGAAGACGTTGGTGGCCGATCAGAACAAGGCAAATTTTCCAACACATTTGATACAAATCGTAAAACATACTTAAGATGAACTGAGCTGAGCACTATGCAAACGAAGGAACGCGCTTAAGCGGGCATTTTTATATGATCAATTTTTAATAGAATATGGACGCCACATCAGTCCGATCAAAATATTTCTGTCTCTCCTTATGTTCCCGTGTCTGTTTAAAACATCAACGAGTCTTATTAATTTGAATCAGGAGATTGAATTTCAGCATAGATAGATCATAATCGAATATGGGCAGATTTGATCTACTGGGAGGAAAATTTAGGTATCCGTTTGCAATATTACACTAATATTTCAACCGTATATTTGTTGCTTTAAATCGAGTCACATGGATAGATACTGCAAATAATTTTAACGGCTCTACTCAATTTTTGGGCGTGGTTATTAACAAGTGCTAAAAAATGCGATTTATCACAGGAACTATAGACGATTTTATACGGGTACATACCCATGCTTAACATTGTTTTAACTTATTTGGTATTTAAGATTTTATTAGGAATACTGCTTAAAAACCTTAAAACCTTTTTGCCAACAGAGATAAAAATGGTGGGAAACCTGATAAACTGCAAATTTTCCATCTGACTTCATCGACCTACAAACCATTCCGATTCGAAAGATATACCGATCAAATGAATGAGGCCATGCACCAGCTTCCACTGGCCTCAGCCGTATGGTAAGAACTGAATGAATATTAAAAATTTATACAGAAATTTAATTTGTTTCCCCTTTTCCCAAGGTATCCACGAGTGCAATTTGTTAAAAACTTATTTTTGTTCCGTGTGGCAGCAATTTTATTTCACTTTATACCAGCCATATTTTTCGATTTGCTAACAGTGGTCACAGGAGGCAGACCTATGTACGGTTTCAAAAACAATTTTTCCCCATTGAGTTTAATTACAATTGGTTTTGTTTTCCCCGCACAGTTTACTCAGATTACATCGGAATGTCTGGAATTCGTTGAATACGCTGGAACGTTTCATATTTACTGAATGGAAATTTGATAATAAGTTAACGCTGGCTTTGGCCAAAACAATGGATCCCGTGGATCAAAAGCTATTTGGTGTGGATATTGGAGCCTTGAATTGGAACAAATATTTCCATGATATGCACATGGGTGTACGTGAATATTTGAGCAAAGAATCACCAAAGACACTACCAGCCGCCAGGCGCAAGGACAAAATGTAAATAAAATGTTTTACATTCCTTTAATTCCATATCATGTATTTATTCTAAATCTTACCTTATAGCTTTCTGGTTCTTCATACTATCTTGCAATTGGCAATTTACTATGGCATATTCAAGTTAATATGTGGCTGTGGCTTATCGCCGATCCGGGTGGCCTTCCTCATGCCAATTATTTACGGGCTTCTAAATGCCCTTTAAATCACATTCATTCCAGTGTTTTTAAATCGTTTATATTAAATTATTACTATTAGTGAGTTTAATAACTTTCAATTATTCTAAAATGAAAGGAAAAACATTTTTTACATTTTGGTATTTTTAATGTTGTGGAATTGATAGAATTTAAGCAAAGGTATGAGAAATAAAATTTGTTAAAAAAAAAAAACAAAATAGTGTTTAGAAAACTATGTACAAGTTCAAACTTCCGGGCTGTGGTCGTAAGCGTTTTAACGAAAAATTAATGGAACTTAAACTACATAGAAGAAGATAAACCTAAATTATAAGGTAAGGCCAAATTATGGATAATATTTAAAGATGGAGGGAATATTCCGAAGAGGGATGAGAGATGAGAATTAAATTATCTTATAAATTAGTAACTATCTGTCCAACTTATTAAGAGTTTCATCTACAATTGATATAAAGCAGCGGAGCCACATATGTTAAGGGCGAAATATGTTAGTTTATGTTTTGTGGATCGACTAAAGAAAATTAAGTAGTTTATTAAAAAAATGGAAATTTATTTCTCAAGAATAATGTCGTCCAAATGTAAACACTCGTGTTCACGGCACTGATTTAAGCGGACAGTAAAATTTCTTATGATAGCTCGGCAGGCTCTTTCAAATGCGCTAGTGAAGTCGATTTACTGACATAAACTTTAGGCATCAGATAACCCCACAGATTTTTCACAGGTGTTAAATCAGGACTGCGTGAGAGCCAATTTATGTCATCTCTACTGGGGATCAATTTGCCAAGGAAAATTCCAAGAACTCTTGAAGAGACGTATTGGACGTGCTTGACGTTACCTCCTCCTCCTCCTTGCTGGAACTACAATTTTTGGTTACAGCCAGTAAAGTTGTGCAGTTCAGGCAATAAGAAATTGTGTAACACCTCCAACTAGTACTCTGATTTAATTGTAACCAGACGCCTCCTTCCATCGTAAAAAAAAGTAAGAGCCGATAATTCCCCGCGACGAAATCGCAGTCCATATGTGCTTGCTTTTCGGATTTCTTGCACTGCAGTAGCTAGCGGCAATTCTTACTTACATGTCCATTATGTTGAACATAAGGCTCATCCGAAAACAAGATTTTGGTAAACATTGAATAGCCTAGTTTACGAAGGCAATGTTCTGACTGGCATTCTTTGTGCAAATTGCGGTGTAATAATGATTCATACATATTTAAAGCACTTACACGCTTCCGAATTGAAACGTTCGGATCTTTACGAATAGACTGATCAACACTCCGCGTTTTCTGTCATTCTTCATAACCTTAGTCGCACGAGTTTTGGCTTTTCCAGTGTAGTACCGACCTCTTCAAACTTTTTGATCTATTTTTGAATGCTTGACGCATTATCCAAGTTCCGAAAAACTCGAATATTACAGAATCTTCTACGCGATTGAGCTTTCAAATCAACGTTTTTGTAAAACTCACAAGTACAATGCGCGGTCCGCTCCAGGGAAATGCCCCTCGCATTCGTTGCGTTCGCGCAGTAGGCTAAAAAAGTACAAACTTTGTTTTGATAAAGACTGTAAAACGTCACACAGTAATAACATTCATGTAAGAAAACGTTTGCCAAGACGATGCCTTTGCAGAAAAGTGCATTCCCATATCCAATTCGCAAGGGAAAGCTTTAATCTGGTCGTTCTTATGTTCAGAGGAATTGAACTTTAGTTTCAACAAAAATAATTTGAAATTATCCCAAAGGAACCATAATTTCACGGTATCAAAAACATAGCTATAAGCTGATTGCAGCAACAACCAAAATATTATTTAAAGTTATATTGCTCAAAAATTATATTATTTCATACAGAAATGTGTCTCCCAAGACACGTTTCTCCATTATTTATCGAAGTTGTCTTATAAGGCACTTTTCTGTACGAAAGAGTGACTTCCACAAAACAAAAAATGTTTTCGTACGACACATTTCATTGTGAAAAGTACCTTCCAAAGCATATTTCTGTGTAAAGTGCCTCGCAAGACATATTTTTATATGAAAAGGGACTTCCAAACTTTTTATATATGAAAAACCTCTTTTTTTTCTCCTAGATAATTTACTACATGACAAGCAGCTTCTCAGACACGTTTCTATATAATGCCTTCCAAGACTATTTTTCCTTTGTTTATATTAGTATTGTGCTCTAAACCACTTTTCTATATAGAAATTGTCTTTTAAAAAACTTTTCACTAAGTGCAAAATTTCTTCACTAAATGAAAACAGTATTGCAAGACTATATGAAAAATGTCTGTCAAATACTTTTCGCTTTATGAAAAGTATCTTCCCAAAAGCTTTTCTATATTAGAAGTATCTTCCCAGAAACTTCCACTACATGAAAAGTACCTTCTGAGAAAGTTTTCCAGTTTCCCAGAAAGCTTTTTGAATGGCGAATACCTTCCCGGAGAGTTTCCTGCAGGAAATGTGTCTTCCCAATAAGTTTTCTATGTAAAAAGTATCTTCTCAGAAATTTTTCTATATGAAAACTGTCTTCCCAGAAAACTTTCTATATGAAAATTTTCTTTCCAGAAAACTTCCTATATGAAAAGCGTCTTTCCAGGAAGTTTTCTCTATGAAGATGGCCTTTCCAGAAAACCCCCTGTATGAAAACCGCCTTCTCAAAAAATTGTCCATATGAAGAGTGTCTTTTCAGAAAGCTTCCTATGTGACTTTTCTTCCCAAAAGCCTTTCTATATGAAAAGTACATTTCTCTATATGAAGTGTCTGAAAGTTTTTTAAACAAATAGTACCCTTGCGGAAATGTTTCCATATGAAAGGGGTCTTCCCAGAAACTTTTACTGTATAAAAAGTGCCTCCCAGTAAGTTTTCTATATAAAAAGTATCTTTCAATAAGTTTTCTATATGAAAAGTATCTTCCAATAAGTTTTCTATATGAAAAGTATCTTCCCAGAAAGGTTTCATTATATGAAAAGGGTTTTTCCAGAAGCTTTTCACTATATGAAAAGTATCTTCGCAGAAACTTTCCACTATATGAAAAGTGTCTCCGGAACTTTTCTATACGAAAAGCGTCTGCCGAAAAATAGCATTTTCCAAAACACTTTTCCACAAGAAGTCTTCAGAAAAATTTCTAGAAGAACATCATCTTTCAAGAACCTTTTGTATAAGAAAGTGTATATTAATATCCGGTGGAAAAGAGTCGTCATATGAAAAACAAATTCGAAAGACACATTTCATATTGAAAGCAGTCTAAAGATATTTCCCAAATATAAAAGCTTCATGGAATGTTATTTTTCCATCCTTTATATGGGATTTTCTCGAAATGCTTCTTTCGCACAGAACCTTGGACGGTTCTTTTCGTATAGAAAGACCGCTTTGATGAAGCTTTTCATATAGAAAGCCATCCGGCCTACGCGTAAATGGGGTTAAGCCCGCACTGCAATGCACCCAGCCCTTTAAAAACCCGCCTTAGGTAAACAAATAAAACATTTATTTATTACTTAATTTTAGTCTCCATTGCCGTGATTAAATGGTATAAAATGTAATACACAATACCTTTTGTTTTCTATTTTGTTTTTAATATTCAGCCCTCCTCTTTGCGCTCCTTAGCAATCTCCTGCAATATCTCCTTGTGTCTCTCCTCGGCGCGCTTTTGTTTGAATGTTCTTTTTCCTCCAGCCTTTCGTTGTTGCCTTGGCTGACGTCTTAAACAACCTTTCGCACACCAGTCCCTTATCTCCTGGGCCATATCTAGATCAGGTGGTAAATGGATTTGTCGTATCATACGTTCACGTACCATAAACTGCTCAAAAGGGTGTTGAAGACCCAAACGATCAATAAAGACAGCATCTATCAAATGGATATTCATATGACCATCAGCGTTATCAATACGGCCTGCGATGGCCCATCCATTGCGTAGATCTATAAGAACAGATTGACCTTGCAGGAGAATGGGAACACAATTAAGGGTGTTCGCTATGAGAAAGTTTTCTTTGCGGGTAAACTGTTGCATTTTCATAGGTAGCTGTCGTGTGCCAACCAACAATCACTCTTTGTCCACCTCAAGAAAATCTGAGTTTTGTGTCCATCAACAAACCCATTCACAATAGTCGAATTGACAAACAGCTGATATCATCCTTTTGCTTATTTTTGAGATACCCTGTGAAACGTCATTGTCGTTTTTGCGTATTTATTTGTAAACAAAGCCAGAAGTTGTACAGATTGTAAGAATATTAAAAAATTTGTGTAATTTTATCAAATCAACGATCATGGAAAAGGATAGGACTGCCACTCAGAAACTTGCTGAGCGCAAAGAACGTCTACGCAACCTTCACAAATTAAGGCAAGAGGCCCGCACTCACAATCATCAGGAAGTGGTGGCAGAAGACGCCCGCAATAAACTGCCCAACAACTGGGAAGCCCGCAAGCGGCAAGCTGATTGGCTATTGGCAGACGAAAAGGCCCGTGAGGAAGCAAAAGAACAGGGTAAAGATTATGATCGCCTCAAGCTGCTGCAAGTGTCAGCCGTGGATGCTGAAAAAATTGAAAAAAAGAAAAAGAAACAGAATCCTGATTTGGGTTTCTCCACATTTGAGGCTCAAACAGCCCGACAATACAATCGTTTAGTGAAAAACATGCCCGCACGAGATATGGCCAAATATGAGAAACAAAAAGAGCAACTAGGCGAAGCGTTTTATGGGGGTCCTAATACTATTCTACACGGTCTGGTGAAAGACACACCCGCGGCCATTAACAATATGGTCAAGGATCTGGAAAATCAAATTGATCGACGCAAAAAATACTCCCGCAGGCGTATTTATAATGACGATGCCGATGTCGACTTCATTAACGAAAGGAATTCAAAATTCAACAAGAAATTGGAGAGATTCTACGGCGAACACACGGCAGAAATTAAACAAAATTTGGAGCGGGGTACAGCAATTTAATAAGGTGAAGATAGCATGGCATTTGAACTTCTACATTTATGTTTTACCCGTTCTAAGCTATAATTCTGTATCACAGTTGTAATTAACTTGTAAAAATATCTAGATAAAACATGAGAATTTGGCTATCAACCGCAAAGTTAACACGAAAATTTTCATTATGAAAAATGCATCATTAGACATTAAGAGGCTGAAATAATAGCTAACTGAAATATATGAAGACACATATGTAAAAGGTCTGAACGAAATGTTTTATATAGAAGTGACTTGGAGGAAACATTTAGTATATTATGCTTTGCGTATAGGTAATTGTCTTTGAGGACGTTTTTCGTATAAAAGTGCCATATAGAATGTTTATCATAAAGAAAAGTGTATCGAGAAAGCGTTTCTCGCGCAAAACAACGTCTTGGAAAAGGCTTTTCGTTTAGAAAAGTGTCTTAGAAACATGTTTTCCTATATAAAATGGCCTTGGAAAATGGCATTCGAATCGGAAATTACTCAGGAAATGATTCCTTTAGTTTATGAGAAATGCATTTGGCAGAGAAAACTGTAAAAAAGTCTCTTGAAAGATGCTATTTATATAGAAAGGTTTCCAGGAAAACACACATCATATAGAAAACTTTTGTGAGACAAAAGTTCTTTGGAAGGCACTTTGCATAGAGAGAGATTAAGAGAGCGTTGAACCCATTTTTTATACAGATAAACAATACTGCAAGCATAACATTTAGTCCAAAGACTCATAATTCTAAACTCTGTTATAACATTAAACAAATTATATGACTGAAAACCTCAACCCCCCATAGTCTCTTTTCTGTTTAAAATAAAACAAATAGTTACATAATGAGGCTATAACTTGTCTCCAACATATCTTCATTTCTTTTATTTATCACTTCCCCTTCTAGTTACAAAAATTTAAAATTTTCCAATGACAACCTTTCCGCATCTTTATTTATTTGAGCCACAGGGTCTTCTGATATAATGCGCACCACAGTATCGTCCATGTCGTCGTTAGGATTGTCATCCAAGATGCACAACAACGCATCATCTTCATAGGTGGGGAAAAAGTATTCCGGTTTATCCCACTGTTTCCTAGCTCCAACTCCAAAATGTTGTTCTTCTTTCAAATGTTGTAACAAGGAACTTTGACTCTTGAAACGTTCATCACAAGTGACACAACGCAAGAGACATATTTGTCGGCGTATATAGTTGACAACTTTGATTTTTTGATAGAAATTTAATTTCTCTAAGGCGACATCAAAGTCAACACCATGATCAGCAAGTAAATGCTGCTTAAAATTCGTATAATCCTTGAAATGTTGTGGGCAGTATAGACAATTCACTGGCTGGATGCTCTCACCATTCCAATCTGACCAATCTGAATCACTGTCCTCACTGTGATGATTGAAACGCTGCTCGAAATCCACACTTTCCGTTTCCAATTGTGTAAAGGGGCTTCTCACTCTATCATTGCGTTGTTGCTGTGACTGCTGCTGTTCTCTCCTCTTGGTTCTATTTGCAAATCTTTGGTGTTTCGGCGTTGTCTTCTCGGGAAAGTTGTAATTTTCCAAAAAGTATTTATCATAGCTTTTATTGTTTGGATTGATACGTTTGTGCGCCTTTTTGCGCATATGCTCCTTAAGCGTTACTCGATCTTTAAAGACCTTTTCGCAATACAAACAGATCAAGTTCTCCAGACTGGCTTGCACCTTTGCCACCAGCTCATCGATATATATGAGATTCTCCGGTTTACCCAATTGCAGAAAGTGTTTATTGAACAAATGTTCCAAGTACAGAGATCTTAGGCCTGTGATAACATCGCGGCAATACAAACATTCCCGACTGAACGAACGGTCTGTTAACTCAAACTGATGTTGAGCCAGGGCTTTCTCCAGACGCTTTTTTTTTAGCTTCACTCTCACTTCATAATCCTTAGGCAGAACATCGCTTAACAAATAGTATTTTTCATTCCTTGCCGGTTTTCCATCCGGCAACTGGTCCAACAACATGGTGGTGCAATACTCTTCCAGATCATGGCCCTCAAATTCTTTTCTCCAATATTTTAGATAATCCTCGAGAAGTGCCACATCGGCCACATCTGCTATGACCAATCGATGGGCCAAGAACAAGTGGGCCAAGTAGTCGTCTTGGTCTATGGGGAATTTGAAACTTTTTTCACACTTAACACAAATAACGCAGCTTTCGTTTTCTTCCTCCCCGAGGGAAGGGGTTTGTTGAAATGTGAGCACTGGCAATATTTCGCTCTTTGTTAGATTTTCCAACAAATTGGCCATATTTTGTGATCGACGGACACTACTAATAAATTGAACAAAACGTCGGATCAGCGGAAAAAATAATCAAAGAAGAAATATCTAAGAGTATCAGCTGTTTTGGAGCGCCTAAAGCAAATGTGACAACAACACAGGGCGTTTCAAAACAATGTGTATTTTATTGCAGTTGGAGGTTAACAAACAATGGAATAGTTCTCTGGACTCGCAAGGAGACTCTAATAGATTTATTTTTTTTTTCATACCAATCATTTGTCAACGTTCTCAAATAGGGTATGTCATGCCCCTATAAAAGATGAAGCACAAAGTGATCCGGGAGCTATTTGCGGTTAGTCTTTACAAAACGTTTTTTGTCCAAAAATGTCCCCCAGGGTATTTTTCTACATAAAAATGTCATTCAAACTACTATTCTATATGTGAATTAATTTTGAACGCAGTTTTCTATATAAGACGTGCCTTCCAAGACATATCGCACCCTAAATACAAAGGGGCACAACTCAAAAATTGTCAAAATTTACTTTTTCCCATAAACTGATTCACATTACACATCTCTAACTACTATAAAATTTTCCGTCTCATCACTATCTTCTTTAACTGGAAAAATGCCGTTATGTCTATTTTTATGTCAAGTGTGTTCCTTCTGCACATAGACGGTTTTTACCTCTACTGAATAATAGAGAATTTTGAGTTGTGCCCCTTTTGTATTTAGGGTGCGATATGTATTCCAGACAAAATGTTTCCAAAGATAAGTTAAGATAGATAATGTGGAAATTATCGCCAAAAACGCTTTTCTATATAAAAAAAAAATAAACATGTATTGTCATTTTTGGAACATCTTTTCCATATCATGAAAAATACTTTTGGAAAAAAATGTCCTTGTAGAAATAGTATTGGAAAATATTTACCTTATACAAATATCAATTGAAACACATATTTCGAAAAATATTTTTTGCATATGTAAATGATTTTCGGAAAATTTTGCCTTTAGGAATGCGCATAAGAAAACGCATTTCATATAAGGACCCTTGGAAGACATTTTTTCTTTGTAGATTAGCCAAATTGTGCGGGCCTTTAAGAGATTTAAAACCCCGGCTTTTTTGAGGTTTTTTAGTTTCCCCGTTTTTACAATTTCTTCGAAACCAAAGACAAAGCAGTTTAGAAACAATGTTTTTCCCGCAGTTTATAACAGTTACATTTAATATTTACCATTAAAATCAGACATTTTATGGATAGTTTGACTTAAATTTCTCTAATAGTTTGTATTTTTGTTATGAGAATAGGTGTGCTCATTTCGAATGAAAGTTCAAACAAATCGGCGAATCTTTGAATTTGATAGCAGCCGACTGTGTTATGAGCGGGATAACCTTTGGAGGAATAGACGCGGTGGTGAATCACCATACTTCCATAGTTAGTTAGTTATTTACCGATCTATTTTCGGTTCAACGTCACCAATCTCATCGGGTTTAAACGCCACTGACTCGCTTGCTGAAAAAAGTGTCTGCACTGAAACTTTTCACAACATTTTACATACACAAAAGCTTCGTAAATAGTTCATGTACAGAAAAAAGTATTTATTGGAATTTTTCGTATAGAAAAGGAGCTTTTTATATGAAGAAGTGTCGTCATAGAAACTTTTCATGTAGAATGTAACTTTGTAGAGAAGTATCTTTACAAGCACACTCTATGTAGAAAAATGTTTACAGTGTCTGCATTATTGCGTATAATGTAATTTAAAAATAAAATTAAAATATTAACAGGATAATAAGGAATTGACTGTATTTGAAAATTTCTAAACATAGTAAACATGATACTCAAGACTTCCTAAAACATAAATTAAATTAAAATTTCATTAACATTAAAAGGTTCAATTTAATATGATTTTAAAATAAATACGTATATAGAAAAGTTCTAAATTTAGTTTGCAAAAATTGCGACACTTTTTCAAATTTGTTTGGTAATTTGGTGAGTTTAAACTATTATATATTTATAGCTAGCTATTACATATGACGCAAGGTATTGGGAAAAGTTAAATTCAAGCAAACAGCATTTAAAAAAATCAATTGATAAATCTAAATAACTTATCCGAACTTTGAAATATTAAACGGTTAAATTTAAGCGCAAAACAACTGACAATTTGTCAATTTACGCAGTTGTACGACCCCCATTGTCCATATCTTTTTCCTATGTAACTAAATAATAATATAAAAAATCAGCAGTATCATCCCGATTGTCCATATCTTTTCTTCACATATTATCATCTAATAGTTCCAAAAGTTACATTTGCATACATTAACTTTAACTAAATAATAACATCAAAATTGATTTTGCGCATTGGTTAACCGGTATCGAAAAACTAATAAAACCATTTCGGTTTGATTTCTCGATATCTATTCCAATTATTAAAAAAGTTTCATATGGTTGCACTTTAAAGACTAGTCTTAAATAACGCATCAGAAATCGATGTGTGGAAAACTTCAACATTTTTCATTGGAAACCTCGATCTTGCTATAAGGAGAATTTAATACATACACAATTAAAAGTAGTTTATTTATTTCTGGTCTACCCTTTACTTTAGTTGTATTTATTAATACAAGTGTGAAGTACCCTGCGCCAAACTCTACCATCATACAACACATAGTGAGTGCAACTATGCCGTTGATTCAGTGCCGAAGAAGTTATTGCTTGTTGCCTTTGGTAGCTTTTCGAACGAACGGATAGATTTCAGATGATGCAAGTGAGGATTTATTTTCGAAAATATAAACATATATGAATATTGTTTAAACATTACGCCCCGGGTGAATCTTTCATCAAAATATTTTGCTACATTTAAACCGCGCAGAGGAACGGATGTCGCGTAAGAAAAATTGCTAATCATTTTGAGTAGAAGAAGAATAAAACGTCATAAAAAATAATAAAAAGGAATGAAACGCAAGTGCAAAAGTGAAAAGCAAATATAAGAAAAAGCGATAAACCATAGTGTGTTAACAAAATAGTGGCAGATATAATTACAAAAATTCATATGAAAGAGCTTAACGGCGATCGTATCACAAATAATACGAGTTTTCTTTCTGTAACTGCATGAGTGTATGTGCATGTGTGTGTACTTTAAGGTTGACAGCGAGCAATCGACAACAAAGAGAAATTTCAACAAAAAGGATTAGTATCGCCGCCACCTATCATTGATCGACATCCAACAGATTCATTTACCCATAGTAAGTAAAATTCTCAATGCATTATGTGTGATTGTGTCTGGGTTTGTGTAGAGTACCATTTTGCACTCTGTTTTAAACTGCACATTTCACAATATTTTTTCTTTACACTTTCTCTTTTGTTGTGAACATTTATCAGATTGTTTTGTGTTCGCGTTTCATTGATTTTGTCTCGCGGTGTTGGTTTTTTTCGATTTTCGTATTTTCCATTTATTTTTATCTTGAATATTTTATTAAGTTGTTTTTGTTTTATCAAAGTCACCTGCTTTTCTATCTCACATAAAGTTGTTGTTGTCTGACTGTCATAATATACCACCAGAGCCAGTGCCACTGTTGTTTTCAATGTTGCCAGATTTTGATTTTGTAAAAAAGTGCTAAATGATCGTACGCACTCTCATTACCGTTGAAGTGTTTCTGCTCGAGAAATGCCCTTGATAAGTCTTACACTACTAGACAAAAAAAAAAAATCATACTACTGCATTAAACAAAAATCTGTTTATAAAATGTATTTATAATTCAAAAGTCGAGGCATAATTACATTTGAGCAGCCTACATAGATGCATCTAAAACACGAAAACTAATGTCAGTCTAGGGGCGGGATAAAGGGGTCCTAGGGAGTTCAAAATAGGAATCTTTGACCAAGTTTTCATTGCATTTTATTTATTTAACAACCTTTTAGTCTAATGCCTCTTGTTCTCAGTTTAGATGCTCAAAGTAAACCAGAATGCAATTTACATTCAAACTTTGTTCCGGATATGTATCAAGTTTTTACTGGAAGCAGTTTTAAATGCGACCGTTTTGTTTACAAGAAATCTTCAGTAAAATTCTCGTTGCTGTTGCGCTATATGATCTGATCTGTTCTGGAGTTTTTGGAAAGGAAGAATGACATATTACACATGCCTGTAGGTGACATTTCCATTTTATAAAGTAAAAATTTCGGAACTATTATAAATAGATACTGACTGTAGACATTTGGAAACCACAAAGTTTCTCAAAGAAAATGCTTTTTTTTCGTAAAATTGCGGCTTTCCACAAAACAACATTTTTGGAAAGTAAAGTTTACTAAAAAAGTTTAAAAGAGGGAAAATTGTGTCTACAAAAAGATGGATATAGCTAGAAAATTACCGGTGATTTTAAAAAAATGCAAATTTGGAATGGAGATTAAAATACCATAAATAAAAAGGCAAAGAGTGAAAACGAAGTACCAAAGGAAGAAGGAAATCGGTCTCTGTGGCAAGATTTGAAGGAAGGAAACGACTCGTAGGAATTTGTCAAAGACAATTTCATTCACATTTTTATTGTACTCACTTCAGAAAGGCTTTGAAGTAAAATTTAGGTCAGGAAGATACGAAAGGGACAAAAACTTGAAGAGTTTTTGAAAAGAAAAGTCTGTTAAGAAAGAGATATAATGGAGAAATGTAATTTCGAAAAGAAATATGGTACGATTCATTGCTGGCCTCTATTTGTTCGATTTACTGTTCCACGCATACATAATATATTTTGCAAAATCAAGAAAAGATCACTGCAAAAAGCCGCAAGAGTGAAGAACGGAGCAGACGCACCACAAGAATCTAAAAATTCTTATTAGAGGACGACAGGCGATTGACTGAATGGGTTAAAAAAATTGGACTCAAACAAGGTTTATGAAATTTATGAAGCAGTTCATACCCCTATTTAAGGGCAATGCAGAAGGGGAAGTTAACAAGAACTGATCAAGAGAAACTAATTGGACAGACAAAGTGCAAAAACGCAGCTCTCTTTTTACCAGCTCATTGAATAAGACTTTTTTTTTGGAAAAGCTAAGTTTTTTCCTTTTTAGAGAAACAGAACAGATTTTCTACAAAAACATAAAGGAACAACCCGTTTTTTGCGCCTATGTGGTAACTTGGCTCTGGGCAAAGTCATATTAAAAAATACAAAATTAACTTTGAAAAGGATATTTTCTTACTGATTATTTTGGCGTTTAGCGGAAAATTTACGATTATTTGACTATAAAGCTGGTTTCTGTTGCGCGGAATTTAAATCCAATTGAATGTTGTGTGCACACAAGGCCAGCATGAAACGACATAACGAATACAATATGATATCCAAATTTGACAAATTTCAAATTATACGGGAGTGCAATATTTAATAACTGGAATCGATGATAGTAACTTTTCGGAATATACAAGAAAAACATATGTATATCTGTAAATCTGTGATATACGTCTATTCCCAGAATATTTCGGAAATAGAACTGGGTCATTTTTATAGGAAATCCAATAAGCATTTTTCTTCAATTTACTTAATTTCATTTAATTTATTTTTATTTAGGGCAGCAATTTTAAGCATTAAGACCAATTTGATTAAGTCACATAATTCGATAACAAATACATTATAAAACTATATAAACTAATATGCCTGCTTGCGCAGTGGCCACACAACAGAAATAAATCAAAATTCATCAGTTCACCAAAATGATATCCGAAATTGTTTTGCTTGAAATATTAAAGCTTTTATGTAGACATTTATGAAATTTTCCCAAAGTGAGGTTTTCACCTTTTTAAATACTTCGTGTAAATTCATTTTTGGCATTTTTTGCTTCTATTGGCTCCTATAGTTTTTGTCAAAGGTCCTTAACATGTTGAAGCAACCATTGTTTTAAATTGCATGTAAAGTTTCTTCCAAATTTGGGGTATAATACGTATGCTCAATTTTCAATTAGTCGTCTGAAGATGGGGCTCCTGGGTTAGTGTTATAAAGCTTGTCCATTTTACCATTTATTGTTGCGACCATCTGGCAACATGAGCATTGATGCTTCTATCTCTCTCTTTTTTTCTCTGTCAATGCGATCGCGTTACTTCAACACATAGCTTTGACTATGCAATTGTCTGTTTTGCCTTTTTTCCTTCTTTGTTTCCCTCTCTGCTTCTTTGTCGTTGCCTTTACGGTCTTTTTTAAATTGTCTTTGCTTTATACGGTTTTAATTTCACTTCGGTTTTGGCCTTTGCATTCGTACATGTGTACGAACATATGTAGCATGTTTGTCCGGCCATTTCTTATATTGAATTTCCACTGATAAGGAAAATACATTTTTTTTTGCAAGTTTCATCGAACACAATTAGGAGATGGAGAGAACAGTTTCTTTGCAATAATGTAATCATTTTATTTTGCTGTAATTTTCCTATATTGTTTTTGATTCCCCTTTTCGTGTTTGGCTACACAACGCATTGGTGCTGTTGTCGCGTGATGTACTTGTAATTCAGATTTGTAATGCACAATTTCTTTGTTTAAAAGAGGGATTTTCCCAGTTTTTTGTTTTTCCGCTTATTAATTTCATCTGATATGATGGTTTGAATTTTGTTCCCAAACTTTGACGGCAGATGTGGTTTTCGCTAAAAACGATTAGATTTTATTATACCTTCGCCGGAAGGAATGAAGAAGGCACGTATCATTTGAAGCGCAAACACGTAGCACACAGAAAGAGTAAAACGTCCTGGCACCACGCTTTAATTCATCTGTCTTTAGATTCATGCCTTTTACTGAATTGACCTAAATATAGTTAAATTTGCTACACGCTAAGCGATTACTAAAGTGGTGTCTGAGAATGAAAATACATAGATGCTACAATCACGCTCCCTCTGGTACATCTCATCTTCTATGTATGATTAGTAGGCTGCAGCAATTTAGTTGTATGTTCAATATATTGGTAAAACTAGAGAAAAATCTACCAAACAAGCAAACCCCTTGCGGTCTCTTCCGTACAAATGAAATTTTGAGTCTTATATTCTCAGCTTCGTATTTTTCAAGCGCTTATACCGAATTCATCAAATTTTACTACGCAATTTGCGCTTTATAAACTTAGATTCGATAATGAGAATGAACGGCGTTGCCACACCCCTATCTATGTACCTCCTAGTACCTACCGTCCAAAATGACCGATTATCAAAAATTTGTTTCTCCCTGTAATCTCTAGTTGGTAGACTGCAGTAGACTTAAGGCAATTGTCTCAATTGTCTTGTATTAAAATGTTTGGTAACCCCTCCTGGTACCCATTACATAAATTATCTAATTTAATCCACCTGTTTGTACGCTCGTGTCATGCATTTATTCATTCAAATTTTACTAAACGCAGCATAATTTAGCGCATGCCACACATCTGGCAGACTCATTTTTGTGACTTGACTGTACATGAAAGAGATGTGGGAGAGAGCTCCTTATAGCTCAACTCACTCAACGGGATCTGTAGTTTATCGATGATTCTGAACTTCACAGTTTGAGAAAGCATTTACTGCCATACCTGTCGATAAATCGACTACCCAAAGTGTTCGTCAGAAACGTCGACTGCGGTAAGCGGATGGCGGTCGGTCTATAAATGCAATATGTTGCTATTGCAAAATATGCCCGAATTGATATGTTTTTTAACAAGCACTTTAGGAAACTTAGTTTTCAGACACTTTACAAGGTATCGAAATCGAACGCTTTTGATTTTTGAGTTGTTTAGAGTGCTTAACAATACTAATAAGAAAAGTAATGAAACCAAACCACTGGTTCGCAAATTAAAGAATTAAAAAATAAATTACATTTTACGAGTATTTGTGAATTTATGTTCTTTATGTAAATTTGTGAATGACAACAATGTGGAAAAATTATATTAATAATACCGATTTGAGTCATACGGTTTGTTTGAAATTCGGTATTAAATTATTACTTCAGGCAAATATGCGAGAGAATGGTTTTCGGTTTCAATGTGTTGAGCTATGGGACTTGGAGAAAGCGTTTTCAATGATTAAGTCTAACGCAGCCGGCTGTGACGTATTTTCTTTGAAATATTTAAAATTAGTATTCCCTTATATTTCAACTCATATGTTATATATTGTGAACACCATCTTGACTACATCTGAGTATATGTACATCAGCATGGAAATTAGCAAAAGCAGTCTCTGTGGTAAAAAAAGGGTTCAACACAGTCTGTGGCCAGTTATAGGCCGATTTCAATTTTGCCAATTTTGTCAAAGATAGCGGAGCATATTTTGAAAATCCATTTAACCAAATATCTTGAGGTTAGGTCTGTTTTGTATGATTGTCAAGTCGGATTCAGAAAGGATAGAAGCACTACTTCTTTGCTACTAGGTCTGACTGATAGTATTCGGGAAAATTTCAACGGGAGCAAATTATTTATATTGGTGTCATTAGATCTGGAAAAAGCGTTTGATCTAGTGGATCATACATTTTTGATTTATATGTTATATAATTTTTACAGTTTTGCAAGCAATACTTGTAGTTTAATTTGTACCTATCTTTGCTCAACATAAAGAGTGGGGTGCCGCAAGGCTCAGTCTTGGGCCCAATTCTCTTCACTCTTTACATTAACGATCTTTTTCCAAAATTTGATGCTCTGTGTTAACCGTATGTCTTTGCTGATGATATTCAGTTGCTATGTAAAGGGGATTACCAGTTTCTAGACGTTCTTCAAAATTAATTATGTGCTTGATAGGTTACGTGATTGGATGTCGGAGAACAGACTTTGTGTCAATCATTTTAAGTCCCAAAAAGCTATGCTTTATTCGAACCGAACTGAAGGGGATTTGCGAATCGTTTATAATGGTTCTAATTTACAGTTTGTGCATGACATGAAATGTTTGGGAATCTTATTAGATGATAAGCTGCGCTTTGAGAAGCACATTAATCACTTTGTTAACTATGCATTGAGGCAATTATACACAACTAATTTGTCGCTCCCGCTGTATGTGAAAAAGCAACTGGTTTATGCCCTAGTTATGCCAAATATTATGTTCTGCTTAGAAGTATACTCTGCTACTAGTCAAAAATATATGAAATTCCTTCAAGTAGCTTTGAATAGAGCTGTTCGCCACATCTTTTCCCTCAAGAGACGTGTACATATAACACCTTTTGTTAAATTTAAAAATTAAAATTAACTTTCTGTGATGTTCATTTCCTGCATTTATCCGTGTACGATTGTTGTTATGTTTTTACAAAATATATCTAACCAACTTTTAAATTTTGTCATTCCTTTCGTAGAAAGCAATTGTTTATCCCCAAACTTTGCCAGTTTGGAACTGTAAAATTGTTAACTTAATAAAAAAAAACTTTTGCAATTTGGAATCTATATTATTCAATATTTATTTTTTCTCATTATTTGTATTTCCCTCCATTTAGCCTATTTTTAATGCACTTTAATTTGAGCGTTATAAACTAATAGTTACTAGCTTTTAATTAAATTACAAGACTGTTCGATAAATGAAATTAAAAAGAATTTTTGAACTATTGGTTTTAACATAATGGCTGGTATCTCGCTAATATCACGGGCATTGCTGTTCTTATGACTGCAATTGACATTGGTTTATAACAATTCTGACGGATTACGTATTTCGATAATAAAATGCAATAATCTGTAATTTGTCAACCAACTAGTTCGTTTTACCGAAATCTACATTATTAGACATGCAGGAAATTGTGCGCTTAAAGGTAATATACTATAGTAAAATAAGGCTCATATCGTTATAGCAAAGGAAATGGTGAGTCAAAAACGTCATTTAAGTTTGAGAGAGATAGCCCCTGAACTATCTGGATCCCAATAATAAATTTGTATTTGTATCATCATATATGATTTGCTGGGGAAAAATGCGTTACCAGTCGAGTAGTTCCGAAAGACTTAAATTTAGTCCAAAAATTCAATCGCATAAAGATCGTTGACGACATGCCATGCTTTTCATATGGTCTAACCATTTAATAAATTGATATCAAATCTTCAAAAATTCGTATTAACCTTATCATAAACTAATAATTCATTTTCAACATATTGTGATAGCCGACATTCGACACATACATGATAGAATTTGTTTGTTCGCTGGTACGGAATTCTGAGAATTCTGTTATCTCTCAATCACCTAATTCGTTTTATTGCAACCTAAATTATTAGATATGAAGGAAATTGTGCTATTATTGTACTACGGTAGAATAAGGCTGAAATATTACACTGATCGTTCGAAAATCACGCTTGCAGATATTGTCTAAATTTTGTTTGTCACCAAGTTGAAACCGCTGACGGACGTGGACGTTGATTTGATTTGTCTTTTAATTTGTTTACGGTGCACGATTATATCACTTCAAGTCAAGTGTGTTTTGCGCTCTTACAGTGGATAAAAATATGGAATAGGGTATTTGTCTCAACTTTTGTATTGCAAATGGAATGTCGCGTGCCGAATCGCTGAAAAGGCTACGCAAAGAGTACGTTGCACCCACTTGCACTTGCATGTGAGTGGTACAGTGCTTTCCAAAGCAGTCGAGGTGTGTTGGAAGACTTCCTTCACTCTGATCAGATGTCAACGTCTTCCACTGAAGCTAATATCGTTAAAGTAAAGAAAATGATGAGTGAAAATCGCCATTTAAGTTTGAGTAGTTCCGAAAGACTTGCATTTGGTCGAAAAATGCAATCGCGTAGAGGTCGTTGAAGACGTGCCATGCTTTTCATATGGTGTAACCATTTAATAAATTGATATCAAATCAACAAAAATTAGTACCTGCGTTATCATAAACTAATAATTCATTTTCAGCATATTGTGATAGCCGACTGCCGATACATGCATGATAGAATTTGTTCGTTCGCTGGTACGGAATTCTGGGAAAAACGCTTATCTACAAAGAGCTCACGCAAAATCGAGCAAACAAAGGTGGAATACAGATATTTAATGAATGTTTAAAAAGCCACAAAGCTTCCAATTTCATGTGGGTTTTCTTTATTTATTTTAACAATCAATTAGAAACTCATACGGTATACGATTTCAAGAAAGTACAATCAAAAACTGCACCATATAACAGATAATGGAAGGACTCAACGTTTTTTCAAATGCTAAAATATTAATGTATAGCAATCAATCAGCTATTTAATTATATACTTGTTATTTGTTGCACTTACTCAATTACACGTTCTGGTTCTAAATTTTTTTATTTGCAATCTAGTCGTAAACGTTCGTTCTGTTTGTTTTCATTTTGCTGAACTATACAAATTTTTTCATCAGAAAAGGCCAAATTTGTATTTTGTGTATCCTTAATCGTAATTCAGACGCATTGAAAATTTTCGCAAATTGAATTGATTATTGTGAAGTCTATCCTTCACCTTCCAAACTATTTCTGGCGATGTTGCTGTTCTTAGATGTCCACCTCCATGGCGTTTGTTGACGTTGTAAGTGTCATGTTTCGACACACAAACATTTTGTTCCCACGCAAGTGTTGTAGCTCATTAAAAATGGCTGCTTACGATTTTCCAGCTAAACGCAAAGTAATAATACTTCGAGTACCTCCCCTTGTAAAGGTATTGATTATAATTATCTGGTGTAGTAATTTTGTCTTGCTATATCTTTCCTAATTTTAGAGCTGTAATGTATTGAAATTAGGAGGTATAAAGATTAACAAATACTTGAGATTTATTTAGGATAATCCTAATAAAACAGGAATCTAAATGGGATATTGTTTTTAGTACTAGACAAATTTTGGAGAAGCTTTCTAGAAATTGGGGGTTGCCTTTTGTAGTTTGTGATAACCAAAAACGAACACAAATATGTAAAACCTTGAATGACTTTTTTCTAAATACTCTAAATGAAAATTTCTACACCTTTGATGTGCTCGAGACAGTTTTCGAAACACATTTAGCAACTTAATGAGGTAACACCACAACATGTGTTTCAAACTTTGGCTAGACAAGACAACCACTTTTAATTTAATTTATTTATTCAGGACTAAATTACAATGTTGCAACATATCTTCTCCACAATTATAGGTATATAACAAATGCAGTATACAATACTACTGTTATAAAAAAGTTTGTGTATCTTAATATTAATTTAGAGTTTTTCACTATGTATGTTTTTCGTCCTAAAATACGGAATTATAACTTTAATTGGAAATTACAGCTACTCCATATTTGTTCTTTTTTTATTGTTCACAATAAATTTTGATTGTTTTATTCAACTGATTAATTTAGTTTAATTACTGCGGTAACTTTTGAAAATGTGGTTTTTTAATACCTCGACAATTACCTTTAGGTTTCCTAAATATACATTTTTTTATATGTAGAAATACGCATTCTTCAAAATACAAAAAAAAAAAAAAAAAAAATGCCAGGAATTGATCATTTAAGAAGACGGGTTAAAACAATTGTCAAAATTCCGTTTTTTTATCGTTAAGTTGGCAAAACTGCCCTCTGTACTGATGCAGAGTTTGAGCGCAATCTGTCTGTCATATGGATTGTTTACAGCACTCGATTTTGTCGGTTCATCTCAGGAGTATTTTGCGATTTTTTTAATGTATGAAAATACTGAACAAAAACAGTTGCATATGAGAGGTACAGTGGAGTCAAAAACGGTCGATATGTGGTGGGAGACTTTCCTCGCTCTGGTCAGCCATCACCGCCTTCAACTGAAGTTAACATCGATAAAGTGAAGGAAATGATGAGCGAAAATCTTCATCTAAGTTTGAAAGAGATAACCGTTGAATTTTCGGCGTCACTCGATATGAGTGTACGAGTTTAATATCCGAACCCGTTAACATATATACCCCTGAATGACTACTTCCAGTTGAGCCTAAGCAGAAAAAAAACCCTTCAAAATCAATCAGAAGTCGGAGAACCATGACCACTTTCTTTAACTACTGGAATTATTGCCAACATGCCAAGCGTTAAATTAAGAACATTATCCGGACATTATGCGGTGCTTGAGTGAGCGCATTTATCGAAAAAGGCCAGATTTGTGGAAAGAAAACTCCAAGAATTTTACATTACAATAACGCAACATCTATTAAGAGTATCATTGGGAACGGATTTTTGGCCAAAGACTCATCAAATATCGTCGAACTGCTGTCGTATTCACTTGATATGATTTCAGCTGACTTTTTTCTCTTTTTAAAATCTAAATAACCATTTCGATGCACCCGCTTTCAGTCGATTGAAAACATAAAATATGTATATTTGCGCCGAGAACTAATGTCTTTTCCTAAAAATGCATTTCGAAAATAGCCTGATGATTGAATTATTCGTTGGCATAGGTGAATTATTTCAGCATGGTCCTACTTTGAAGGAATGAATAATAAATATTTTTTATTTTGTTTTCTAGTACTTTTTATTTGCCAGAACGTATTACCCTCCTAGCCTTTTAGATGGAATCCATGAATCCGAGCTGCAATTTCTGAAGTCCGTATAAAAATCTGTACATTAAAATCAAAAAGTACTATTCTGCCGGTCTGTGTTATTTAACTAAACCGGTCTTTGCAATGTTTTTTTCCAAAACGAAATAATTCCTCATTCAATTTGCTACGAATTTGATTGTGAAACACAACGGAAATACCTGAAATCTGTAGCTACACCGTACAATATTTTGTTTCATTATCTCCAACACTAACACTGCAATTTTATATTTTTATTCAAAAGAAAAGTAAATAATTGTAGCCTGTACCGCCTATAAATGTATAGAGATAAGGAGGAGGGTGTTGCTGCTGCTCGTGTATGAATATTTCTAATCTATATTCCAGAAGACAGACGGCTACGATGACGACAACGACGGACAACAGTTCTATAATATTATCAATCTATTTCTGGGCTCCATAAATATTGTTAGCATTTAAATTGGCGTTTGAAGTAAAAAGCTTTATTGTGCCCGTCTGGAGAGATGCAAGGGGAAGACCCCTTAGGTTGTTATAATTACTATCTATTCTAGAAATATTTCACTACATTTTTGTTGCTTCTGCTTTTTTTCTAATTTGATATAAATATATAACATTTTAATTACTTTATTAATAGATATTTTATCTTTTGCAAAGATTATAAATGCCTTCTTATTTTTCCATAAGACACCGATATTCGAATTTTGGATGGATTTTTGTTGTTTGTTTTTCGGCATTTTCAATTTCGTTTATATTTCGGCTAGCGTTGGGGGAAAACAAAAGAAAAACAAGATTGTTCTATAAAAATATTATAATGACGTCAGTTCGGTATTTGACTGACGTCCGAAATTCCATAAAACGCCTCTTCAAGTCAGAGTGGCGCGCGAGAAAAACAAGAAAACAAAAAAGAAAATGTATTTTCTTTTTGTTTTTCATCGTAGTTTTCTTTTGTTGCTTTCTTTTTTGTTATATTTTTATTTTGTGTTCTGCGGCTGCCGCTGTTTTAGCACAATTGATTTGTTATAATTTATAGAATGCGACGGTATAGGTGCTTGTTTTCTTGCAAAAGTCGTTTCGGCTTTTCAATCCGCAGCTCTCCCTATCTCTCTGGCATTGGCCGCTACCAAAGAAGAAAGTGCATTGAACGAGTCTTTGTGTTTGCAGCATTTTGTTTAATTAAGCAATTTGGAATTTCATTAATGGGATAATACTGATGATTTCTATCGTGGGTGCAGGGGTATTTACAATGATACCTCAAGGTACGATTGGAAAAATTCCCCGATTTTTATTTCTCAACATGGATTCCTTTTAATCATATTTCAAAGTTTTCAAGCGCTTCGATCGTTGTTATTAGACCTGCATTTCAAAATTGGTCTCTACATAGTCGAATAATTGATCTTTTTGTTGTAATTGTGCTCACTTCCAGCCATTTCTTTGGATTCCAAAGCTGACAATAGTCACTGAGGGCTAATACTGGTTATTATTTTGAATGGGAAAACAATTTATAGCGAAATTTATTGAGTTTGCTCCTCAGTGCCGTTTATGTGTGAAACCGTGTATCGTGACGAATCCTTCTTTAAATGAGTCGGGCTTTCACTGTTTTTCAAGTGTCATCGAATGTTTGTATCGTCGAAAGGTAATTGGTAATAATTACACACACTTGTTCACCTCACAAACTTCTGGCTTTGACATATCCGGCCGATCACTTGCAGGTTTTGCCTTGTTCGAGGCTGTTCACCGAATCTATCGTTTAGGTTGATGAGATTAAGTTAGGTAATCAGTGAAGCGCTTATTGGCCATTCTTTGTAAACACGGTCCCAACTTACCCATTTTACTTTCGTATCATATGAATTTTCATTCCCCTGCGCTTATATTTTTTATTCTAATAAAAATTTTGTCTAGCTTGTCTGAAGATTTCGTTGCTTCGCTGTTGAAAGTAGTTTTATAGTCGGTAATATATGGTATTGTCGATATGACTTTCTTATGTCTTCTCCAGAATTTGTCATAGTATGAATATTTGTCAGTTTTGGATTTACCAGACCTAAAGCAATAATGATTAAAGACCAATCAGGTCTTAATCTTTGTCATATCTCACACACCAGAAACTTGTAAGATTGCTTTGTTTGGCCGCAAAATACACTTTTTCCAGCAATATGCAATAGCTTCTATACCCTGTTTATAGTAAGAACTGTCAAACTCCTTAAAATAGCCATTAACCGCAGACTCCACCTCTTTATTGTGAGCAAATCTTTTATCATCGAGTCATTTTTTTCAAATTTGGAAATAGAAAATAGTCCGAGGAAGCTAAATCTGGCGAACTAAGTGCGTGATGAAGCAATTCGAACTTTAATTAAATAATTTTGGCGATTGCAATAGTAGATGTGTGAACTGGAGCGTAGTCTTGATGAAACAACACTTTCTTTTTAGTCAGATGCGAGTTTTTTCCATAATTTCACCACCTAAACGCTGCAATAAACTAGTACAATATTCGCGGCAATAAATTAGTATAATATGCGCAGCCATCTTGCTCACAGCTTTCTCATTATCAAATCTTCGTTCAATATACGATGTAAAATGCTACTCTTTGAAATGCCTATAATTTCAGGTAGCTCACGCACCTTCAGCTGACGACTATCCAATACTATTTTGAGTATTTTCTTAACCGTGTCTGTCGTGGACACCTTAATTCCTGCACCACTACGGTGTTAGCCTGGACAGCTCGTACGGCCTCGTGTAAACTCTGTTACCCAATATTTTACAGTCGTAAATGAAGGAGCAGACTCCCTCATACATAACGGTGACCAATTTTTTCTATGTTTAAAAATTTACTGAGATCGTTTACTTTTGATGGCTCTAATAAAAACGCTAAACAACGTGGCGCCTTGAAACTTAAAACATATGTTTTATAAGGTTGCCGTTTTCACCAAAACAATTGTTTTCAGACTACTGCCATCTATACGTCAGGTCGGCTAGTTTTGGGGCCGCCCTCGTACGCTTATTATAGCGATATTGGCCACCTGCCTTAGAAAGCCGGCGTTAATATCCTGATTTAGTTCTGTTTCGGTTGTGGACAATTATTTGAGTTGTCACCCGAAACGAATCATTTATATATTCTGCAGCAGGCTTTGTATATGGTAATCAGATCCCGATGATGTCCTTACTGTAAGAAAGATCGGTACTATAGGTATAATCGTTACTTTTTACTTTTTGGTAGAATTTTCGTGCTTCATCTCTAATCCTGCATCTTTCTATATCTTCGTTTTCTCGCTATTTCCACAACAGGTTCTTCCGCTTAAAGAGTTCATGTTCACGTAGTACAGTTAGATATTTCACAGTTAGCTGCTGCACCATACTATTTACATGCTATGCGGCATTTCTAAGACTATTCTTAGCGCGGTTTCTTGTCGAAGTACCGTTTTTGCGGCTATTGTTATCGAATGTAATGTTCTGAAGCCCTTTTTAAGAAATATGAGGATTGGGAAAGTTTTATTGTGATAATTGACAGAGTTTGTTGCAATATGTAATGGCGTTCTCTCGCGGGTGTTAAATTTAACGTCTTCTAGATTCTCTTTTGTTTTGTATTGTTACATCGGATTATGAACGATCGTGCACCTTAGCTGCAATCAGGTGATCACCCGAATCTGTTTTAGCACCACGTGCTTTATCTTGGAGGCTTGCCTTCCAAACACCAACATGTTATCAGTCTGATTTCTAATGTTTTGGTCAGGGGACAACTAATATATCTTTTGGTTATTCTTGTGTGGGAATCTAATTTTAGGTATATCTATGTTTCCGGCCGAGGAGAAAAAACTAGCCTGAATCCGTTATCAAATGTTATCGACTAATATTTACCGGCATTATTAATATTTCCTAGAACTGTTCTAATATAGTCTGATATGTCGTCCTATACGGATATTGACCAATTTATCGAAACTTGATTTTTGGCTGTAATCCCTTATTCATAGCCTGAAGTTACTTAATTTATCGCCAGTTATATTGCGTTACAATCCTGGGTAAGATGTGAAAAAAATCGATGAAATGACCACGATATTCCTATATTAGTAGCGTCGTACTTTTAATTTAATTGCACTACATATTGAGCTCACCTCATCCAATTAGTACTGTGAATGAAAATAGATTACACTGACAATCCCTTATGGAGCCAGGCATACGAAATTGCCGATTTAATCAAAATCGGTTGCTCTTCTACAATTCTCAAAGCGGGAAATTTCATTATGCTTTACCTAAGATGCGTTGATGTTTATGTCGCTAATTGGGTTATTACCACTGCTCACATTTTTACTTCAGGTATCACACAGACTGTCGGACAAATTATCAGGAAATATTAAACCGACATGACAAATGCATGACGGATCATGGCAGGATATTTAAGATACACGACACGCACACAGCCATCTATCATTATTTGAACTGCGGTCACCTCGATGTTGCTGACGAACATTTCGAGTAGTCGAGTAATCGATAAGTCCAATAAATGTAAGGGAATTTGTTTCATTAAACCGACATACCGTAGCGCGATGGTCAGAATACGTGGCATTCGCTCGTATGATTGTGAGTTCGAGACTGGAGCGGCAGTCAGCTCCGAATAGCCAGCCAATCGATAAGTCTAGGAAAAGCTTCTTAAACTTACAGCTGCAATTGTCGGTTGGCCTTATTCAGCAAGTTAAAAGACAGAATGAGTGCGGTTGGTGTACAACGTTCTTTTAATGTGCTCTTACTCATAGGTTAGAAGTAGCGAACAGTTTGGAAAATTCTGCAAGGGATTCGGTTATTTTTAAGTCCGCGGATCCAAATTTTAATTTTGAGTACTATCGTAACAGCAAAAATTGTATCAGAGAAATCATACAAAAGTTTCTTTCAAGTACGGAAAGGTAGTTAGTATAGGTGGTAAAGTTTCAAAAAATTTCTTACAATTTAAGGGAAACTCAATTATTTTCCTTATTTGTATTTACATTTCACTTCCTGCAGTTATTTATTTTTATTTATCCATCCTTTTGTGTTCCAAAGTGATTCTTTAGAGATCGTAGCTTTACTAGTTTTACTCGACGATTTTTTCTAGAGCAAAAATTAGTAAAAAAAAATTCAGTAGCAGTTTACTCTGTTGCCGCATTAATCTATTCCCTTTTTATTCCACATAACTCCCGTTCACGTTAATGAATCCTTTCATTGCTTTGATGACTTTTTTTAATGAAGCGGCTCACAGTGTTCTTCATATTTCGTTCTTTCCTTGCTAACATTTTCAGTTGTGTTCTCAAAATATTGCGAAAAAAAAATTATGAAAGATCATTCGTTAAGTGAAAGTGCTGTTGTTATCTATGCCTAATATATTTATATACATTTGTTTGTTGTTTTTATGAAAAAAATCGTAGAAATTTATTAGGTTCGAAAAAGAAAGCGATGTGTTGTTTCCGGTCTAGCACTTAATTCACAAAAATATGCCAACGTAGTTTTACCACAACGTTTTTGCGATATTATCGATTCGTTACAGTTTTATAAATATCACAATACTACTGATATTGATGCTTTGTGACAATAACAAGCTACAGCAAGCAAACGGACTCACAAAGAGTAACCAGACGGTGATGCTGGCCTACCTTTGCCTTTGGGGCTAGCCACCAGGTGCTATTGGCTAGTTGGTGTTGCCAAACCTTTGAAAGAAAAATTGAGGTAGAAATATCACCTGTCTGTCTATCAATTTGTTGTTTCGTCTTTGCCGCCGATCTCTTTCTCGTCGTCACAACGCAACAGGCATTGTTCGTGTATTTGACGTTTGCAACGCCGTCTTGCCCAGCATGTGGGTGGTAGATGGTGGAAGTATGCCAAGAGCACAATACATGTTCGGGGTAGCGTTTGCTTTGTGTTTGCTACTCGAGCAGCAAATTCATGATACCTTAACATTTTTAATAATTAATATCAAACAAATATCCCTAATACACTTTAGCGTGACAGGATGCTATAATTCAATCGCATGAATGAAGCCATCATTCGAAGAGTGTATAAAGCCCTCCCCACCATAATATACCGCCCAATTATAAGAAATTACTGTGTGAGAACTAAATACTTTTCACATTTACAATGTGGCTCGTGTTGAATTATTTGCAGTACATTTGTCTTTTGCTCACCACACATCAGATGGAGAGAAAAAACAACTTATTTTCATTATTTGGCAACCTGTGTGTATCTGTCCGTCCCCCGTAAAATATCATTTTTGTTTTGAAAATTTGCTCTGCTCTCTGCAGCAGTCTTTTTGCCTCCTCCGTGTCATTAACGCGCATTTCTTAATTTCTTTGACGTAAATCTTTTGCCGAAGTACAAAGCAAAAAAAAAAAAAAAAACAGCAGCACAAAATCGCAGAGTGAAAACAGAAGAATGAACTGATCGCCAACATAGTATCACGCTAATTGTCAAGGTCGTTAACGTATGCACTATATTATTAAATATCATATTATATTATTGAACAATTTTCGTCATTTTCAAATACCATGAATGAAGTACTACATAACTAACTGACAAGAGGATAAATCTTCCATGCTCTCTCTTTTTCGCATAGCAAACTATCTGTCGTGCATTATGGATGGCGTTTATTCAAGCTACGAAAAAGGAAAGACTTTGATGGTCTTTCAAGGTGTAAGCAGAGTTGTAATTTAGTGTAGCAACCATAAACCGTAATGGAAATTAAGCAATGTAATATAAAAATTAAGTGAATATAATGAAATAAAATGACAACATAAAATAAAACAAAACTGAAATATAATTAAATTAAACTAAATGAAATTAAGTTGGATTACATCTATTTAAATTAAACTAAACTAAATTAATTTGTATAATTTATTATATAATTAAATATATATATATATATATTTATTTATTATAATTAAAAGTTTATTAAGTTTAATCAAATAAATTAAATTTAAATTAATTTAAATTAGATTGATTTAATTAAATTAAATTTAGTTTAATTTAATTAATTAAATTAAATTTAATTTAGTTTAATTTAATTAAATTAAATTTAATTTAGTTTGGTTTAGTTTAATTTAATAAACTAAATTTTAAAATGTAGTTTAATTTAAGTTAATTTATTTCAGTTTATTTTGATTTAAAGTAATCCAACTTAAACTAAATTTAATTTAATTTAGTTTAACATAATTTAAATTAAGTGCAATTAAACTAAACTAGATTGAATCAAATTAAGCTAAATTAAATTAAACTAAATTAGATAGAACTGAATTGAATTAAATTAAATTAATTAAATTAAGTTAAACAAAATAAAATTAAAAAGTAAAATAAAATGCAATGAAATAAAAGGAAAATAAAAAAAAATGTAAAAAATAAAACAAAATAACATAAAAATAAAATAAAATCGGAATTATAAATTGCGAAACTTTCTCAAAAAGCAAAGGCATGAAACGTTAGGAATAGAGCGTCTAGTGTAGTCAAAAATAAATGTTATTAATGGCATTTGTGAAGAAGATATGCATAACTTTGCAAACATCCCTCGATTAACTCACCTACAGCCGATCGATTCAATCCATGCATTCTTATAACCTAATTTCTTATTCAACTGCATTAAATTAAACAAAATTTTACGTAGTTCAAAGTTTTGGTAAGCTTATGTTTAGGAAAGGAAAGGGGTTTACAAATTTACAAATATATTTTTGATTTGTTAATTTTGAGCAGAGTTCGTATTTCATGAGAACAGCAGAAAAGGCTGTTAGTGTGTTGGATGTATAAGATGACAATAAATAGACATGGGAGACATTTTTGTGCGAAAAGCTCATTTTGGAAGATTTTCATACAAAAAATACATTTTGGAAGACATTTGTGTTTTGCATACTACTTTTCATATTGAATTGTTCTGGAAGAGGCTTATAAAAGGGTGGGAAAGGCTCTGATATCTCCCGGATTTTTGTTGAAAAAAAACCAACATTGTAAAATTTCGGGAAGTAATCATCAGTAGCCTTATTCCAATGATGAAATTGTAATACAAAATGACACAATTTTACAAATGTTTTATCGACCATATTACGAAGTAATAACATTTGTTATTCCAATTTCCAGAACACTCCAACGCCCGCAAACTATGTTATGATGCTTAAAAGCGTACAAATTATTTTGTGGTTTTAGAAGTGTTTTAATTTTCAAGCACCTGATGAACACATATTGATTTGATGCTCCCAATTACATTATAAAATTTCGTAAATCCTCTAATCTGCTGCATTTTTGATTTTTCTTAAGTATTACGATTTTGCAAATGTTTGTATCAGTTCTAATGCAAAGATCTTATGTACACGATATGATCAGTTTCTTAATCAATTGCAATAGCGGTTAGTTGCAAACGATTTTTTCCTAAAAATAAAAATTTACTATTTTGGAATAAACCGAATACAATAATTTTTCCAGTATTTATCTCATACGCCACCTATCTTTGTTAATGTTCAGCACTATCTATCTCTGATTTGACTATTCTAGAAATCATGGGTGCCACATAAACAAACAGTATATGACAGGCCCGAAATAGATTTGTATATAAAGCCAGCTTTGTTCCAACAGTAAAACGAGTAAAAGTTAAATTGGTGAAAACCATTTCTAAGTGAAATAATTGTAAAGTGGTACGGCAAGGACGTTTTCGTAACTGCAAAAGATCGTCAAATTCCATACAAACTAAACAATTCGTTGGCAATTTTAAATTATTTTAAACCAATATAGTTTACATAATTAGTGGGAAACATAAAGGGGAAGCCGTAAAAACAGATAAATATTACAGTAATTTCCATGTTTTTAGGAAATTTGGGTAAATTTCCACGTTAAACAGTACACAGTTTTCTCAAAAAAGGTTTAAATTTGCCAGCTTTATCTGTCAGTTTTAGTAAATGCATTGACAATAATCTTAACGATGTTTTCCACATGAATTGTGGATTTCGTTTTAATTATAACTTAATTACAACTATAAATCTAGAAAAAATGGCGTGCGGGAAGACACCTAAATGATAGTATGGCAACAGCTCCACTTTCATTCTAATAACTTAATATTTTATTATTTAAAATTTAAGTAAGTAATTTTTTTATGCTATTGCAACTTTATTAAGAAAACATGTTTGCAAATGATTCATTGAAAGTATTGCCCATAGCTGGTTACTATTTTTTCCCATCCTTCCGGCAAAGCTCGAATTCCGTTACGGTAAAACTGTTCAACTTTTGAGGCTATCCACGAATCTAGCCATTCCTTAATGTCGTCATATGAGTGGAACTGCTGGTCAGCCAGACCGTGTGCCATCGAACGGAACAAGTGATAATCGGATGGCGCAATATCTGGAGAGTATGGCGAATTGGGTAAGACTTCCCTTTTCAGCGTTTCCAGCTAGGTTTTTACGGGCTTGTCCACGTGATGCCGAGCGTTGCCATGCTCAATCGCATTAATTGAAGTCGATACCAATTCCTAGTGATGGTTTCGCTTGGTTTCAACAGCTCGTAATAAATAACACCGACCTGGTCCCACCAAATACAGACCATATCCTTCGCAGCACGAATACCGAGACGGTCCCATAGTTTTCTTCTCTTTGGATTGCTGTAATGAATCCATTTTTCATTACCCGTTAAAATACGATGAAGAAAACCCTTTCTTTTTGGCTCACAGGCGAAAGAACGACGCTCAACGTCCCTTGACTTCAACTCATAACCCCAAGGAACCCAATCGCTTGGAAATGGTTTGGCGGGTAACTCCCAATATTGAAGCAAGCTTTACCTGCGATTGACACGGATCCCCGTCAAGCAACGCCGTCAATTCAGTGTCTTCAAAAGGTTTTCGTTTTCCTTCATGCGAACGGTCGTCAACGTCAAAATCATTGTTCTTAAAGCGACGGAACAAATCTCGACACGTTGTTAAGCAGCATTTCCGTAAACGTTTTGAAGCAATTGAGTTTTCGCCGGAGTTTTCTTCAATTGAAACAAGAAAATAAATACTTCCTACTACTTATGACGATTATTCGGCACAAAATCCTACACATTCACACAACCACAAGAATATGACGTCAAAAGAAAATAACTATTGTGTCGAGGCGTTATGTTTACCATATGCCTAAGCTTGGCTCATGACGTTTAGGTTATGACAAAATGGACTAGCACTTACAGTTGGCGCTATCTATTGGCAAACAGCGGGAACTTAGTTGCGTACCTAATAACACCTAATCCATGACTGTCTTCTTTTGTCTTTTAAATCATAAATTTTAGACATGACATTTATACTTTTTTATTATTATATTTTGCTTATTATTAATATTTAAACGCCTACCCATATTGCGTGCTTGGTGCTTATTTGTTTTAATTTTTCAATCCTCCCAAAAAGAATATTGAAAATCAAACAAAATGCACCTTATAATGAAATGTTCCGAAGCGCATTCAGAGTGTTCAATCGCAAAATTTTCTTAAGAATTTTCGATTTGTAATGATAAATATAAATATAAATGCTACTCTAAATGTATTTTTATCTTAATAATTCATGAAATATTTTGCAGTTTCGTTTGTGCTTTTATTTTAAAATACGGAAAATTCACAAATTCACTAGAAATGAAAATGTTTTTCTCACGTTGGTGGATTTTTATTTTTATCTTGTGTTTGTTATTGGTTTTTTCTCTCTCTTTGTTTGTTTTGAACATAAACAACAAATAAAACAAAATTTTAATCATAGCGATGCATTTAAACCGTGACGTATACGTTACATGGATTTCTTTTTATAAATTAATTACGTATACGAGGTGGGGAGGGAAATAGTGAGGGAGAGACATAAACGTGAGAGACATATAAAACGAGAGAGAGAGAATGTTGAATATCAAACTAGTGATGAAGAAAGCAAACAGTGTTGCCATCGTTTGGATAATAAATAGCTCAATCATTTATCGAAAAGTTTCTTTAAAAAAAAGTAATTGACATGGAAAACAATTTTCCATAATGAAGACGTCACACTTGTATTCTTGCATTGTTGTATTTTTGTATTCATATCATTTCATTTATTGAACAGTCTTGTAATTTAAAGCATTTTGGCCAATATTAAGCAAATTATAAAATACTACTGGAATTAAAAAAAAAAAGAAAAACAAAAACAAAATATAACTTAGAATATAACATCAAATTAGCAAGTAACTATGAACTTATAACGCCCAAATTAAAGTGTATTAAAAATATGCAAAATGGAGGGAAATAAAAATAATACGAAAAAATTAAATATTGAATTACAGTCTAACCTCGATATAACGACCCTCAATATAACGATTTCCTCGATTTAACGATTTTTTTTAAATCCCCTACAACGCTCCGTAAAATCTAATACAAAATAAACCTCTCTATTACGAATACATTTCCCAAAAACCTCGTTATAACGTTTTTTCATTCATTGCAAGCTATCGAAAGAAAAAATTATTCACCTCTATTTAACGAATTTTGGCGACCTGCAACCTTTACATAACATTTTCCATCAATTAATCCAAATATGAAACAGATACACACAAAATTATTGTGTTTGCAACGACTACGTCTCCAGAAAATCAACATTCGTAGTCGCCAAGCAGCATGCATTAGAGTAACGGCTGAAAAATTCTCTATTACCTCGTTATAACGAATATAAGTGCAACTTCACCTCGATATAACGAACCTCATTGTAACGAATTATTCGATATAACGTTTTTTTTTCTAATCCCCTTGAGATTCGTTATATCGAGGTTAGACTGTATATAGATCGGTCCAAATTGCAAAAGTTTTTTTTTTTTTAATTAAGTAAACAAATTTGCAGTTCTAAACTGTTAAGTAGGTCACAATATGCATAAATTAAAATAAATAATATTTCAAATTGTACTTGAATTATTGTTTCATTGTATTATCGTATTGTCATGCTATTGTAATATTGCACTATTGTATTATTGCATTATTATATTATTTAATAACGAACTTTTGGACTTTCTTTTTAAATTTCCCTTAAACCCTTTTAAATTTCGGTTTTTGTATATCTCTTAATGTAGAATCAACACAGATAATATGAAAACAATTTGGAACGCCAAACTGAAGTTTATAATGATTTTGCCCTTAAAATTTTGTTTCAATTCTTCTTGATTATATCTCACGCGCAAATTGATTTTATTGATGTCAGCCGCACTCACATATCGGATATTTTTTGAACTATCCTTGCAACCAGTCCCAATTTCAATTTTGCAATTCAATTCAATCAGTCGCAATTTTCAGAAATACATAGATTTTTAAATGTAGGAAAAATTGTTAGAAAATTTCTTATGTGAATTTGGAATAATACTTGGACATTGTCTGTGGCTTGATTTTCAGAACGCATTACGTTTTCCTTTATCGACGGCACAATCATGCAGTGTCAGAAGAATTTATTTATTTTAAAGTTTATCATTTTCCTAAACCGCGGGAAACGTTTCGAAATCCCCTGGCAACAACTTTGTACCTCCCTCTCTCTCTCTTTGCAAGAAATGTTAACAAAATCGGTCGGTATATTTCCCAAATTTTTCTTTTTGTTTTATTGTTGTGAGAAATTTTCTTTCAGTTCTCATGTGGCATTTAAATCGTTAACAACGCAAAATATCCGAATCTTGGAAAATTGTATACGAAACTAAGTTCGGGCATTGATTCCTGCAAAAACCTCCTTAAATTATTGCGATGGAATTCTAAAGAATCAAAAAGCAAATATACATAAATAAGAATAATACATTGTTAACAAATAGCTGCTAAGTGTGGGTAGAAATTACTAAAATTCAATTATGTGTAGATATGGTGTAAATACATAAATTTAAATGTTGCTAATGTTGCAAAAACCTACAAAAATATGTTAAATAAATTAAAAATTATAATATACAATATGTGAAAAAAATTGTAATAATAAAAATTTAGTGCGATTTCTGAAGGCTTACGAAAACTATAAGATAAGAAAACTAAACCGTGTACCAAAATGTATTTGAATTTGAAAATTAATAAAAAATAATTTACAATATTCCGCAAAAAAAAAAATAATAATAATAATAACAATAATAATAACAATATATTTACAATTTATACGCCGTTTGTTTTATAATAAAATTGAAAATGTAAGTGCTTTTCAACGTTTTTGATATATCCACTTGATTAACGAAATTATTAAATATTCGTATTTGATGAAAATAAAGTCCGTATTGCGACGACGTGTCGTCTATTCCATTATTTGAATTTATATTTGCACTGTATGTTGTGAAATTCTGCAACTAATATACTGAAATCTTCATTTCGTTTGACTCTTTTTTGAATAAAATATTGGTGAATTTGTCTTCTCAAGCGTTACTTGCAGTAGTTGATATTTTGTTAGCTACTGATATCGATTGCAATTTGGAAATCTTTCAACTGCTTTAATGCAATGACAACAATTTTGCGCAGCCCCGTCATTGCAAAGGTTCTAATGATTTCACTATTAAATTCCAATATTAAATTCTTATTAATACAAATAAGTCTTTAAATTAAACATGCTGAAATCCTTGAAAGCATTGACGGCAAAATTAGTGTGGTAGGTGCCTATTGCGCCCTTCCGTTTAGGGTTGCTGCCTCACAATTCTTTTAAGAACATGTCATATATTTAAGTGTTATAAAATATGTTCTCTTTTTTTTTAATGTTATAAAAAGATACTTGTCCATGATCCCAATGTGCTCCTCTTATTGTTACGTCGGTGGCGGACAATGAAAAACATCAAACATTTAAAAGAACGGGAGAAGTTCTTTATTCTCTAGATAATTTTGTTTAAAAACTGATCTGTGATGTTAATGGATTATGATGATATACATATATAAGGAGCTTTTAACTTCAATCTGGTGCTTTCTTGGCTTAAAGTTCGCGATTTTATCTCTAATATAGTTTTTAGGTTGGCTTCTAGGGGTATTTGAAAAACACACCGGATACTTTTTATTAATTGGTCGGTTTTTATGTCGACCGTCCATTCGGACGCGTGTCTGTTACAGATAAGATAAAGTTTGCACCGCTTAATCTGGGAGACTAAAATTTGCCACAAAAAGGGTGTCCCAACGAGAACGCAAGATTTAAGTGACTAATGCAGCAATTGAATTGTTTCTCTGGCGGTATGACATGTGGCGCCGTCTTGTTGAAACCACATACCCTCCACATTAATTTCTTCAATTCTAGGCACGAAAAAACTGGTTATCATTTCACGATACCGAACACCATTGACTGTATGCGCTTGACATGCCTCATTTTCATACAAAAACGGTCCAATGACTCCTCCAGCCCAAAATCCACACCATACAGTGAAACGTTGAGGATGCAATTACTTCTCGTGAATCACTCCAGGATTTTCCTCACCCCAAATGCGAAAATTTTACCTATTGACGAAGCCATCAAGATGGAAATGGGCCTCGTCACTGAAGATGATTTTATCGGCAAAATCGGCATTTTCATGTTATCTCTCCAATACCCAATTAACGAACTCCCTTCGCTGTCCATGGTCAGCTGGCTTCAGTTCCTGAGTCAATTGAACTTTATATGCATGAAGATGCAAATCTTTCGTCAAAATTCGCTGCATAGTGGATTTGGAGACACCAATTTACTGAGCTCGGTGTCGAATTGAGGTGGATGAAGTTTGAGCGGCATCATCACGTACAGTTGCGACATTTTCGGTCGATCGACCTGGTCGAAGGCGCGTTGTTGTCTTTACATCATTAGCAGACCCAGTTTAGGCAAATTTATCCATTAATCTCTTTACAGTTGACTCTTTTGGAGCATTATTGTGACCCCAAATTGATCGCAATTTGAGAACTGTAGCCGCAAAACTTTCACCATTTTGGTAAAACAATTTCACAATGAGAATGCGTTGTTCATTCGTGTAGCGTACCATTTTTACTAACCTCGTGCCTTCTACTAGCAAACAATAACAAATGTCAAACAGCGACACTTCGAATGGTGCCAAATTTAAATCTTGCGTTCTTATTTGGACACCCTTCATGTCTTAGATGCATGAACAGCTTAAATTCGAAATCGGAAAAAATCGGTCAGTAGGAAAAGATAGCGCACGTAAGAACTGAACTCGCCTTTTGAAAAAATGGCAATATTTCAATAAAAATATTTCACTCATTTTTCGTGGTAATCGATGAGTATAATACAAAAAAATTCCTTATGCATTTCAAAATACCAAAACTTTCACCAGGTAATTTGCACTCAGCGGTCTACCAATTACATTCAGGGCGTGGTGGTGGACCATAGCGCATACAAATACTCCTTTATGATCAATAACGTCTAGGTGTTTCTGTTCCATTGTTAACATACAGGGTTGCCCATATTCGACGGACCCATCTGGCAACGC
>JAHXMU010000010.1:1140453-1158935 GCA_019455685.1 Philornis downsi
TACTTGGAACAAATTAAATGAATAAGATTGCCAACCGCCAAATGTTTTTTTATTTCTTTGATTTTTTTTTTAAAAAACATGGGTCCGTCGAATATGGGCATCCCTGTATGTGGCACCTATTTGGAAATCGTTTTCCGTAGGCAAAGTAGCGAATACATTGCATTTCCATACTTTTAGAATGTAAGCAGTTTCTTGCAATTTCGCTTTTCGATTATCGAAGTTGACTTTCACCATTATTTGTGGACCAATAATTTTTGACGCTCACTGCATTCAGCATTATCGGCGCGCTTACAGCCTGGTTTAAAAACCGGCAAACAATCGGCAAATTGTTGTTTGTGATGGAAAAGTCTATGCCATAATAATTAACCTTTATCCTGTATTCATGGAGCTAAAGTAAAGAAGGTTTTTTTTGTGTTAAATATCTCCTCGAGCAATCAAAGGTTTTTTGTGGTTAAAAAGTGATCATTCTAATGCAATATTTTTGACATTTGATTGCGTTCAAATTTAATTAGAAGTTCATTGATGCCAAACTGATGTTCTCGCTGGTTATAATAAGCTTCCAATGGAGATAACAAATTAATGGATGATATTTTGGCTGTTGGACAATAAGTTCTTAATTTATACACATATTAGAATTTAGCGATGTTTCTGTTTTAGCGATTTAGTAACGACGCACTTTATCCAATCCCCTTAGAAATTACCCAAAATGATGCCATGTGCGTGTCTGTACTCTCCGTTTCCTCTCCGTTTTTTTACATTTTAGGAATTTAGCCAGTTTAGGTTTTTTTTATAAATACGCCCGTAGCGAAGCGAAGCGCTAGGATTATTCAACTGTACCCATTTTTTAGATCAAAAATTCGGCATTCATCAGTAGTTTTCAGTGCCGCAATGCTCTACAAGATAGGAGTGGCGGTAATGAAGTACTCGTATGCGTTCTTGTTCATATTTCTGCAGCGGTGTTTGAACACTTATTGCAATATATTCGAAATTATTCGAATACGAATATTTGCATGAAGGACTTTTTTTATTATACTTTTATTTAATCATGCTGTCTACTTATGGGTTGACTTAGATAGCTTAAAACCAGAATCCGTATAAGCTCACAGAATGAGAGTAGCTCTCTCATATCCCATTCATGAAATGCAAGGGAATTTGGAAATTGAAAATGTTTTTTCATCTATTTTTTTCTTTTAATGTTAATAAATATGTTTCCTTTAGCTAGTTCTCAAAGAAAAACTTGGAATGTGGAATTGCTACCTGCCAAAAATTGATGCGACATCACATTGCGATTTCCTTAGAAGTTGTTTTTGTTTTCGGATATAATTTAAAAAAAATCATTATGCCACCTGATGCTATCAATTGTTAACACAAAACACCCATAAATTATGGACGGCTTTTCAATGATTTTTTGTTTGTTTCCACAAAGTTCTAACATTGATATTTGCCTAAATCCACCTTTCAGTTGGGATTATCTATAATTTGCGCTAGAATTACTAATTGAATCCTACATAAAAGAAAACGAAGGCCTTAGTCGCCATAGCATTTCCATTTTTCATTTTAGCATTATCAATAATTAACGATGACCACCTACAATGAATTCCATTGCTGTTGATTTGCTTTCATTTCTAATTCCGTCCCAGAATTGTTGTTTTCCAATTGTTATTTGCTTTCTAAAAATTTCCCTAAAAATATTTTCAAAATTTCAGTTCGATTGCTTTGTGAATTCGTCCTTTGGATGCCATTTAAATGTATTTGGTTTTTTTTTCATTTGACCTGGCGTCTTAAGAACAATAATAAACAAACCTCTTTTCAATGTTAAATTTATTAGAGATGTTAAATTTATTACTGTATTCATTTCATTCTATACTGCATTATTTCGCTCTGTCAATTCATATCCATTTGTATTTAGCAGCAGATTGGATTTTCGTATTCTCATTTGCTCGTACTTTTTGTTTTTATTAACTTGTGGCATTAAATCTATTAAATGCGATTTCTTTTGTTATTTTTTTTTTTTTGTTGAGATTGAGATTTTTTTTTCATTATTTTTTCTTTTTTTTGCTACGTTCGTGGTGTCATAAATATTTTTAAATTCGGTTGTCATTTGTTTTTATGATTTTATTCGAAAATTTCTTTCATTATCTTAACATTAACATTTCATTATCTTATAGACGGGATGGAAAATGTACACAGATGTACAAAAACGAAGATACGAAGAGGCCCAAAATTCTGTAATTAATGTGTTTAAAAAACAACAGCCAAAAAAGGAAAAAACCTCTCAATTCAATACGGATTTATAGACATTTCGATTTAGCAAAGAAACCGCACATTTTTGAAAAATTTTTGACAGGCATATATAATATAATTCGCAAAACTGTTCCCACAACTATCGAGTTGCCTCGGTTCTTTTGTAGAATACGGAACAAACTTAAAAAAAAAAAACCGAATTAGCCAATTTTATAATTCACTCACTAAATTCCTCACGTTAATGTTAAAGAATTATTTCGAACCATCCATTGTCTGGTTCTACAAACAATCGTTGTTGTAAAAAAGAAATTTCAGTAAATGGAACTACTTTCCGCTCTCAGCTTCGGTTTAAAAAGTTCTACAAATTCTACTCTTAATCCATAAAATAAGAACAAGTTCAAATAAATGGAAATATCTTCCAAATTCAGATTGTGTTTATAAGCATTTGTGGCTTTGTTCACAATATATGTATCTGTGACCACAACAAAAAACCACTTACGTGGAATTAGTAGGAATACTTATTTTAGCGCACATTTACGTCTAGTACCCATTTCAAAATTCGATATATTTCACGAGTTATACCACTTTTTCGAAGCAGCGGTTTTTGAAAAATTACAAAATATCTCCAAATATTGATATAATTAAGAACATCCATTTTGTTACTGTTTTTAATGTTCTTAAGGCATATGTTGTCATCCAAGCGCAATTTCTCAAATTCGTATACGAGGTGTGTTTAAAAAATAAGATGAATTTTTACATTTCGCGGGCTACGTGCATTCGACTTTCGATTATTATTATTTTTTTACGTTGGTAGACTCGTCTCGAAGACATGTTGAAGGTTCTAGCCATATAGCATGTTTAAATAAGACAAGTGTTTTGCGTGTTCGGCGATTTTCTGCTATCGAAAAAAATGGATCAAAAAAGTTGCATCAAATTTTGTGTAAAAAAATGAATTAAGTGCTCAAAAACACTTGAAATGTCGACAGTGGCATATGGTGGGAGTACTCTGAGTCAAAAAAAATGTTTACAAGTGGTACAAGCTTTTCACAGAAGATCGAGAATGTGTGAATGACGATGCTCGCTCTGGACGCCCCAGCACATCAACAACCGATGAAAATGTTGAAAAAGCGAAGGAAAATTGTTATGGAGAATCGTCGAATCACAATTAGAGAAGTTGCTGAGGATGTCGGCTTTTCGGTTGGTTCATGTCATGCAATGTTTTCGGAAATTTTTGGCCATGAAGCGTGTGGCAGCGAAGTTCGTTCCAAAATTGCTGTATTTTAACCAAAAACAACGTCGCATGAGCATCGCTCAGGAATTGTAGAATGACGTCAACGATGATCCAGATTTGCTTTAAAGGGTCATAACTGGTGGCGAATCATGGGTATATGGTTATGACAAAAGCCCAATCGTCCCAATGGAAGAGTCCAGGATAGCCAAGACTTTTTTCCCCAAGTTCGATCAAATGTCAAGTTTTTGCTCACCGTTTTCTTCGATTACCATGGCGTAGTGTATCAGGAGTTCTAACTACAAGATCATACGGTAAATATGGAATATTACCTTGAGGTTATTCGCCGTTTGCGTGAAGCAATACGAAAAAAAAATTCCCGGAATTGTGGAATAAAAGTCATGGCTATTGCATCATGATAATGCACCTGCTCACTCATCTTTGCTTGTGAGAGATCATTTGGCAAAAAAAAAACACCATTATCATGCCTCAGCCACCGTATTCGCCAGATTTGGCTCCCTGCGACTTCTTCCTTTTCCTAAGATTGAAGAGAGGACGGCGTTTTGCGACGATTGTGGAAATAAAAACCGAATCGCTGAGAGAGCTCAAGGACATACCAAAAAGTGTATATCAAAACTGATTCGAGGATTGGGAAAAACGCTGGCACAAGTGTACGGGTAATATATCTGAGGGGAACTAGTTTGGAGGAGATAAAATAAAAATTGATGAATAAATAAATATTTTGTGAGAAAAAAGGAAATTCACATCATTTTTTGAACACATCTCGTATTTCGAAAGTTGTAGCAGATTTCCATAATAGCGATTTTCTAAAAACGATTAGTGTCTCAAAATAATAAATTCCGATTTATTAATAAATAATATTCACATTTCTAAAAAACTTTTAGCTTGAAAGCTAATTAAACACTTTAAAAACGTTCCATTTACAGATACCTACATCGAATGGGCGAACAACTTCACCTATTCTACTTAAGTGGACATTGTGCTATATTTTATAACATATTTTGCCTGGCAGCGTACAAAGTCTCGCTATTATAAGATATGTGATTTTCACATATAGTGGAATAGCTGATTTCTCTGCATATTTGACTGTCATTATTTTCTCGAACTCAACGATTGCCCCAAAATCTGTGTATTAAGATCTTAAAAATGATATTTTGAAGTGATTCCAGGCAATGATTAATGGGATGGACGCAATTTCTCTCAGGCCTATGTTAAATTAGGAATTTTTTTACATGAAATGTGAGCTACTATAGTTGAAGGAGGAGTATAAATCCCTACCGAGAACTGTTTGGTTGTTGTATGTTCGAAAGGATTCCACTAATAAGGCTTGTTTCCGTAAGATAATGTTTACGCTACTAAGTTTATACTGCTTAAAGCAAGCAATTTTTGTCAATTCTATTCATTTTATATCATAAACGAAAAGGGGATCGGAAAACCGAATAAAAATAACAAAACATATTCCCTTGCACCCCATGAATGCATGTAAGCTCACTGAATGTTAGAGGCTCTCTCATATCTCATTCATGGGATGCAAGGGAATTTACTTTTTGCCTGTTTTTAGTTAAATAAGTATAAAATTCGAATACGTCTAAAGAGGAACAAAATTCCCACATGCCACAATTTTTCTGGTGTACAAAATCCATGCATTTCGTAAGATTTAATATGAAAACTGCTATTGTTAGTTAGTAAAATGTCATGTACCTACGTTTATTTATCTGCAAACTGCCGAAATTTTATATGTACCTACACTTTTGCACGTCTGTGTATAATTTACTTTTTTTCATATCTTATATGATTTATATGTTTTCTTCGTCTTGTTGCTGCCTTGGAATTTTGAAAACAAATTAGCATTTGCTCTAATTCTGGAAAATGAAATAATTTCTTTACGTTATACCACCGACGTTGCACTTTTGTGCCATGTTTTCCTTTTTCTTTTTTAATTTGTATCTTTTTTTTCTCTTTTCTGATGTTTTTTTTTTTTTTTTTTTTTTTTGTTTCTTATTTTCTTTTCTAAATAGCCACTATGTTTAATGTTTGTTATTTAGATATATGGCTTCCGATATTTCACAATTTTGCTTAATTCAATTAAAATGCGTTTGTTAAAAATGTATTCCACAAATCTTCTGAAAGTTTAAAATGTAAGCTTTCCTATAGTGGCCTGATGATTAGTCGAAAATTTCTTTCACAAGTAAAAGTTCATAATTCAGTTTTGTTTGTTTGAAAAATTTAGAAATAGACGAAAACTGAATGTCTGTTATTTAATAGAATTACTTTTTTCTATTACGACCTTAAATTTATCATTAAATCCGACACATTGAATTCTAATTGTCGGACATTTGATAAAATCTACACAAACATTATGAAAATTAAAAAGCTTGCCTTCTCTTTCTTTCCTTCCACAGGTGAAAGTTCAAACTACAATTTACAGTATTTAAGGAATTTTACACCTTAAATTTATAGCCAATAAAATTTTTGATAACAATTGCATTCTATAAAGGGGATTGTTCAGCGGATTGGGAAAATATTCACCAATATCGATTCAATATCAGTCAGTTAGTCTAGTAATGTGATTTCCCTCTTAAGAATTGTAAGAATTACAAAGTCATTAAATTAGAATTTTAAAAATTTTCTGATTATTTTCGCTTTTGTGAAACATTGCAGGCTTTATTAACACATTTTTCTGCTTTTTGGCTTTTCAGGTTTGTGATCTTGTTAAATGATGGCAAAAAATGGCGGCTAAACCACCCAAGCCGCCAGGAAATTTTCTAAATCATTCAGTACCCAGCACTACCAACAGCAACAACAGCGCCGCCACTACCACCAACTACGGCAAGAGCATCGAAAACACGATAACGGAAACAGCATTACCCTTAAAATCAACTTCCGCTGTATGCGCACACGCAAACGGCAATTGCAATAATCTTACGCCGCCAACAGTGAAAAAGGTCAATTGTAATTGTACGAATATAACTATAATGCACTTATTTCATGAGATGAAACAAGAATTTCCCACTATACCCGATACTGTAGTCACTCAATGTGTGAATGAGAATTGCCATCAGCGTGAAAATTGCATACAAATGCTGCGGAATGAATTGGAATTAAATCCAATACCAGTTCAAAGTTATCCTGCCAAAGTTTTACATCCGCTCAACCATCACTACAACAACAACAGCTGTAATAGTAACAACAATAACCATTTCCATCAAAATACAACAACCTCAAGCCCAACAACAGTAATATCCACATCACCACAAAAGCCACCATTGCAACAAAAACCGGCGGTTCAACATAGACCACCTTTGAAACCTCCTTTGAGGCCGGTAAGGCCTGCGCCTTTGCAGCCGTGCTCTACGGCAGCGGCATCCAACACTACCCACACAGCAGTAGCCCATAATTCAAATATAAACACCACAAAATCACCACCTTTACACAAGAGAAAGACGTCATTTCCAAATCAATCATCTCCACTACCGCCACCAGCTATCAGCTCAATTAGGAGTCTATCAGTTGACGGTATAGGTGCAGAGGGTACTACTGGCGGGACAAATATAAATGAGAAGCTAAATGACATGCTAGCGAAAACAACAGCCTTTCAGACACCACAAAGCACCCTAAGTTCGCCACGCGATGAGGTGAATAACCATGAAAATTGTCAGGGTGTTGGTGAGACAAACGTAGACAACTTGCCCAGAGCAAGACCCACAACACTCAATTTAAACACACAACAACACCAGAGACAGCTTTTGAATGTGCAATTGCAAGAACACTTCCAGCAACAACGTAAACAACAACAACAACAGCAGCAGCAGCAGCAACAACAGCAGTCCAATGCAGGCATTGCCATCAATAAACCTTTGCGTAAGGCCCCTTTGCCTCCTATAGCGCCCAAACCCATTCTATTTCACCATACAAACAGTAGCGCTCATAATCATATCGCTGGTGATTCCCTGGCAAGTCCTCTATCCGAATCAGAAATTTCCGTAAATGTCTCATTATCCACACCTTCACCCACCTCGTCCACGTCGTCGACGTCGCTGACGTCTAAAACTCACCATACCCAACATTTGCAAAACAAGTCACCCATACGGCATCGTTCAGTCATCACATTGCAACCCGAGCCTCCGTACACGCGTGATTTTCTCTCTCAAACACCTGCTATACAGACGCCCACAACCGCCAACTCTTCAGTAGTTTCGTCACCTACAAATAGCGGTAGTTCGCAGAAAAGTTACACTTCGGTCAATCTCACTCTACGACCACCCACCACCGTCTTAAATTCGGCTCTGCAGCCCTCTACCATCGACATAACAGCTGGCCCTGGATTTTCGGGGGCCAGTGGCGGAGGCAAGAGCCTGTCCTATTCGAGTACATCGTACGATGCGCGCTTGGGTTATCAACAAAAATTCCACATAACAGTTACCGACGAGGGTGGGGTGTTTAGTGCTAGTCGTAGACGGCCCCAACTGCAACGTAATTTAAATCAAGTAAATATCTGTGAACATGAACATGATGGCAAATCGGACGGAGACAAGTGTAATAATAACGTAAATTCTTTATATGCTGAACAGCAACAGCAGCAGCAACAACAACAGAATTTCCAACATCAACAGCAACAGTATTTGCAACAGATTCAAGAAGTTCACAATACGGACGCGGTGGCTTTAAGACAACCTCAACAGCAGCAACAACAGAAAAATCCATACAAAATAAATTCTCCTCAAGGAACTGGTAATAGCCGTGATTTCGCAAATATGTGTTTGGCACCTCCACCAGCGGAGGATGATGGTAAGTCATCATTGCGCTATAATTACGTTCTAAAAAGGGATATTATGCGAAAAGAGGTGAGGAGAAGAGGAAAAGAGGGTTTCAAAGTGTTTTTACTCATGCTTTTAACCCATTGTGAAACATAAAAAAATGATCAATGTGATATAAATACTGTGAAATTTCGCTTGTAAGGAAGAAACAACCACGAAGCTTAGAAACCATTCTAGCAAATGTAATAAGGTGAAATCACTTTTTACCAAAACCTCAAAATTTATTCATTTGAGTCATAAAGTCATAAAAATGTGTCTTCATACTATGACAAGCTTGTGTTAAATTAATTGCTGATTACGCAAATATTATTTCATTTAATTTTATTTTTTTTTATCAGGATTGCAATTTTAAGCCTCAAGGCCGATTTAAATTATAATATTACAACATATTTTCTGCATAATTCAATAACATTATGAAATTTTGCAATACTAACGTTATATATTTACATTTTCACCGCTTTGGTTCAGAGATCGTTTCCGTGGGATTTTTTCTTTAATTGACAATCAAGATGGAACTTGTAGATTTTATCATCCTATATAGAAATTTAAATCTATTTTCCTTATATGCTTATATGCGTTCAAATTCAATTGATAAATTCGCACTATATAAGAAAATTAAGGACGATATAATAGAAGTAATGACGCTTTTGAAATTAATATAACAGACATAATTATAATCAATGCATTTGTTTTCATTGCAGAGGTGTTGGCGGTAGAATTAGTTTTACAAAATAGGTAAAAATTGCGATTTTTTTGGCGTTGAAAAGCAAGAATTAGATTAAAGAAAATATTACCACTTCACAAGTCGGTCTCCGCATTGTAATCCAGAGCTTATAATGCTTTCTTTACAAAGCAGCCAGGGATAAGAGGACGTTTTAATGATCTCTACTCTCTTGGAAGGAAACAAGAGCTTACTTTGCGACTCTTGACTGTTTTGTACGAGCTGTTTTTTGTATATAATGACGCATCCTGGACTAGTATTTGGATGCGTTACAAACTTAGTCTTTTTTCTAACCACATATATACATATAAATAAATAAGCTTGTATGTGCTCATACGAGTATACAGTCCAACCGATTGTGATAAAACTATGGCTGGTAGTTCATTAGATATATATAATTATTTTATAACCGCCAAATAATTTATCTTTTATCTATATATATAAAAATGAATCGTGGTTTGTTCCGATGCTTAAAACTGCAGAACGGCTGGACCGCTTTTCATAAATTTTTGAACATGCATCTGGGTGGTGCCCGGGATGGTTTAGATTTACAATTCGGTCCAATTGGACAAAGGGGTGTGGTACCTCCCATACAAACAAAAAATTAAAAATCAATTATTTCTGCTCCTGCTTACGGTATTTGAACAAAATTTGGTGCGTATTTTTGGTGTACATATCTTAAGTGCTACTGCAAATATGGGCGGGATTGGACAATGGGGCGTGGTACCTCCCATACAAACCATAAGTTAAATGTTTACGGTATTTGAACAAAATTTGGTACATCGGTTTGGTGTACATATCTTAAGTGCTACTGCAAATATGGGCGGGATTGGGCAATGGGAAGTGGTACCTCCTATACAAACCACAAATTAAAAAGCAATTATTTCTGCTCCTGCTAAAGGTATTTAAACAGAATTTTGTATTTCGGTTGAGTGAACATATTTTAAGTTCTTCTGCAAATATAGGCGTTTCTTATTATAATAGACCGATTGGCATGAAACATCTATATCTATATATATATATATAAATCAATTGCTGTGCGTTAGTCTCGCTAAAGCTCGAGAACGGTTGGACCGATTTGGCTCATTTTGGTCTTAAATTATTGGTAGAGTATTCCGGAAGGTTTGAAAGGTTTTATTTGAAGTGATAGATGGCGTTGGAGGTGAGATTTTTGCAATTAATTTTTTTACCACATTAACATTGAATCAAATAATGGTAGGTGACAAACATACCAGCCTATATGTGGCGCTGTTATTTATTTGAAGGCAAAACAACGTTTGCCGGGTCAGCTAGTAAAAATATAAATGTTACTTTGTGTCGGTGTGTTAGGTGAAGGTTTACGTACTTTAAGATTTGGTTTATTAACTAAAAATGATTGCGTACGAGGGACATTAATGATATAACATCTAATAGAAGTGTATTTTAAAGCCAGATTTAGATGGAATGGCTTTGCCATAATAAGGCAATGTTATCAAGGGTAAATGTGATTATGGGAAATTGCAGACAGTTTTCCTAAAGTAAATTTTTCTTCGTCTGAGAGTACATTTTTCTTGGGCCATATTTCCTCCAAGAGGAACTTACGAATTGTTGTCTACAACACCGAAACCCTTTGTCATTTGCAGCAAATATTTTATTTGTTTCATAAGAACTCGCGACATTATTTTGTAACTAAACATTTGTGAATCGCGTATTATTTGAAATAAAAACTTTTGACTGAATTAAAGATGTGAGAATTTATTATATTTTAAATTCTTCCTAGTCATTAAAAGTAGATATTTAAATTTATTTAATTTTATTCCTTACGGCCAAAGTTGCATAACCTTCTGCTTAATTATGTGCTATAATTTTGCTGCTGGTCATATTCAATAAATACCAAAAACAAAATCTAATGATTTACTTCCATTGCAAAGATAAAGCATCCGTAATATATTGAATTAAACGCAGATGCATTATTAAATTAAATTCGGCCCCGGTATTTAGAAGACGCCAATGGTTGACCAAAGTGAATCATTTTGCCCATTTAAATGTTAAAAGTGAATTAAAATAGAGTATGGCATATTTAACCGCAAACCGTCGTCTTAAGCTTTAATTGGGTGGGTAATCGAAACTGAAAATTATAAATAAACAACAATAAAGCAGTAACCAGTTCTTTACAGTCTCATGAGCCCACAAAGGTTAAGGCACAAAACAATATAGATTATATATAAATAACATATTTTCTTTCTTGCAATTGTTTATATGTATGTTGATAGCGACAGCACATGTATATACATATGTATATTTACACTATACTGAAAGAACCGCCTCTTTTTCACCACAGCGTTTGCGATCCAAATGCTCGTATGTACGTGTTTTCCGTCGTCATTTTTCCGTATTTTGTCTCTGTGTTAACGTTGAAAATTAGAGCTACTTCAACTTTTTGTTATCGTTTATCAATAACAGTATAATTGAGTGATTTCTCCTAAACGTACTGATTGTAACAAAAGTTTTTATTCATTAGAGTTTGTTTATTAGTGCTATACAGATATTTTATACATTTCTTTGGGTACATCACTTTTCGAAAATATTTCCCGTTATATTTAATCATATGTAATCATAGATATCTTTCATTATTAGGATTGCTCGATGTTGCCTAATGATTTAGGAGTATTCTCTTATTCTAACAGTGTTTTTCGTTCAAGAATTTAAGCATTGCATGACTTCGTATACCATTGTTACTGACTAGGATCGGTATAACTCATATTTCATTTTGTTTAACATTATTTTTTTTTTTTTTTTTAATTACGGCTGGATAACCAATGTTGATGGTAATATTAGTATACATATATACATCTATGTATATGTAGACGTACATTTGAATAGATTTATAGATTATAGGTACTCAGAAATGTATTGCTGCCGCATTTTTGGCCTTAAATGCTTAGTATTACTGTTTTTAGATAAATAAATAAATATTAAAATTAATATATGAGCTGTTGGAGAAAATTTTTAAATGGGCGGTAATTTTCCAAATGGTGCTGAAATAAAAAATAGATAAATTAGCGCTAACAAACAAGAAAAGGAAATTGCTTGCAAAACTTTGATTGTTTAATATTGATCTCAATTATAACCTGTTAACGGTGCGTATTTTTGTCAGTCAAATACAATTCTCGCAGAATATGAGTTTAATTTTTTGAAGTGCTGCATTTCAACGATACATAGTGCTAAATTTCGATTGAATGGTATTAGCCCAAATTACTGTATAAAAAAGCGAGCTTAAAGAAACTGTCGAAATTCTTTTTGGCACTAAGTTGACACAACTGTCCTCTACACTGACGCCGGCTTTGAGCGCGGTCTCTCATTTAGTTTATTTACAGTATTCGATGTTGTCAATTTATTTTAAGTGTGTTTTGAGATTTTTACAGTGCATAAAGATATCGACCAAAGATTTTGTCTTAGTGAATCGACTTTATAAAAAACATTTGCATAGGAGCTATACTGTGCATTCAAATGCGGTGAAAATGTGGTGAAAGATTTGTCTCGCTCTTGTCGGCCATCATCGTCTTCAACTGAAGTTAGTAGCGTTGAAATGGATACTGAAAAGCGTCATTTAAGTTTGAGAGAAACTTCCTCTGAACTTAATGTGTTTCACGAAAAAATTCGTACCATATTAAACGATAGTTCTGAAAGACAAGCGAAGTGTAGTCTAGTTCTAAAAGGTCGCTGAAAACATGACAGAACGAGAAAAGTGCTGTTGACTTTTTTCTTTGATTATAACAGTAATACGCACTCGGCATACTTGTCAGAAGGGCAGATGGTAAATTGTGAAAGTTCCGCGGCGTTTGATTACCAATTTGTTAAAAAAAAAACTTATGGATTGGCGATAATTTACCATCTATCCTTGTCTACAAACTTTTTGCCAAAAACTCAACAAACTCTACCGAACAACCGCTGTATTCACAGAATGTGGCTCTGGAACTCTTACCAGAACCGGAGTTATCATCTCGAAGCGTCCGTTTTCAATCGATAAAATACATAAAAAAGAATTCACGAAGATTCAGTTATCATATGCACAATTGGTTAAATTGTATTAAAAAATGCTAGCAAATTGTAATAAATGAAAAATTGTAGATTTGTAGTGTCTAGTATCTCAATTAGAAATCTAAAAATTTAATATGATGTCATCAAAATACTCGAATATCCAAGCTTGGTAGCAACATTACTATGGACCCTATATCGAATCATGCCAGTGAGTAGCAGTTTTCTTTCCGAATAATTTTTTTTGTCTACCTGATCGATTGGTAGAATACAATCAGATAGCTGTTTCCTAAACTTGAGTGAATAAAGCTTGGAAGTCAAATTTTATAGGGGAGCTTTGTTAAATGGTGGATCTATATTTAAAATTAAGACAAATTAATCCAGGTATTATTTAATCTATCAAAGTATTGATCAATGTCGATATAAAGTATGTTGCAAATTGATTAAAAAAACAAAAATTCATTTAACTATAACTAATTTCAATTTTTTTAATTGCTTATTTAATAACAGCACAAAACATTGCAGAGTACAACACCAAGAGTGAAGAGATTAAAATTTGAATATTTCAGATTTTAAGCTGAAAATAACCAATTTTGGGTTTAAAAACTGGTTTTCCAGTTTATCAGTGATGCTTCGGAGTGACAAATTCATTGATTATACCTATGTTAAGTTTTGGGAATGCGACTTTATAGTTCCATCCATATATTACCCATCAATTTGAAGCTATAAATATGTAGGGGTTTCCGAACACAAGTTTGATTGATAAAAAAATAAAATCAATTTTGTTGCTCTCTGTTTGTTCTAATTCTAGAGATTTTTTTAGAAATTTTATTAAACGAGCTTTTCCCCGCCCGCCCGTTCTTTTTATAGCCGTTTCTTCCGCATAGTTCCTTCAGCGTTGCCACTCAGACGCAATGCGACATTTTTGGTCATATCAGGCTTGCCTAAGCGCAGTATTTCTTGCCGGTATGATTTGCCATCGGATGTGCCGCATTTATTAAACGTTTAGCCTCAAACTTTGAATACCTTAAATGCTAACACACAATGGTTTTAGTTGTTAAGTTAAAGTGCTTTAACTACCATCAGACAGATATCCGATGGCACTATTAGACTTTGATTACGGGAATATCAAACTTTTCTATATATAGTGTACTTTGGTAAAAAAAGGTCGGGTAATATAATTTGTACACGATATGTTGTATTACGGAAAAAGTACTTTTAACATTTTGAATGAGCATTTTTTCTACAAATATAAATGTCAGCCTCCTTTGCTTGTAAGCTTTGGGCTCATCTAGTAGTTTTTTATTTTGCCGATTGTTCTCTTTTCTGCGGGAGATTATGTCGGTAAATTTCTTATTTCAGTATTTTTTTCGAGTTGAAGAGTTTTTGCTTCTATACAATTTTGTAGTATATTCAATAATGTTTGTTCTGCTATTGTAAGACTATGTAATTTTATATTATACATTTTTTTAAGATGTTTTTGATTTTTTTTATTTCTTATGCAATACTCGTATATCAAGAGTGCCCAGACCTTTGCAATAGCAGTCCACAGTACTAAACACAAAAAAATAATTGGGTCACGCAGATTTTAGGGAAAATAAATAAATTTCAAAAATAGGAGACAACATAAGAAAATTAATTTATAACGGTTACAGATATTACACATGAACGTAAAAAGAATCCGACTTTAATGCTGGTGCCAAACTGTGACTCATTCTTAAGACATGAATTACGGCGACGTGTTAACTCGATTTTTTAAAGCCATTGCACATTTTGGGAAAATAAGGCTTTAAATTGTTGCTGCCTTCAAAAGCACTATTACATATTTGTTTTAAATCTGGTATAGTTTGAGAACATTTAAAAAGGATATGAAGATATTGTAAATCATGGTATTTTAAATATGAAAAAACAGAGTTGAAATTCCTTACAAATTTCGAAGTTCTTTAATATAAAAACTATAGTTGATCCGCAGAGATTAATAACGCTTTTGAGTGCCTTGTACCCGAAATACTTAAAAACCGTTCACTATTTCTAGACACTATGGCCCAGTGTAATCAATTAATTTATCTCTGGAAAATAAAGCCAACGTTACGGAGCTTGTAAAAATCCCACCCAAAATAACTGACAAAAAAAATATTGCTATAGTGCTTTGTTTAAAGACTTGATGGAGCTCAGCTTGTCCACCATTGTTATGTAGATTCCTATAGTGCAAGAAATGTTCCCTTCAGTTTAATTATTATATTACAGATTAGCGTCCAACGCTAAGCTAGGCTTAACTTACTAATGATAAGAAAACTACCAGTTCTTGCAGCAGTCTACGGCATAGAAACCCCGCCAACTACGAAAATGGGTGAAATTATTTTCAGTATCATCTAAAACTACTCTATTTAATCGTATTTATGTCATGATATTTGAAATATGGCCGTGATAGCAATTTTCCAATAGTTCAAACCATTTATATTATGATCATACAAAATTATTTCTCCTATATTTTCTTGTTATTTACTTATTATTTTTTGAAGTTACTTAAAGCATTTTTATAATGTAAGCGACCGTTTGTGCTGTCCATTGAAATTTGTTACTCAAATAAAGGGTGTCCCAACAAGAACGCAAGATTTGAATTTTAAATAAAACACAGATATTTAAAAAAAAAAATCGTAAAACTTTATTATATCGTAAAGTAGACAGAATGAGGTTATGTATGGAACCACACGTAGGGCAGATGGCCGCCGCGGCTTTGCTGGCACACACGCGATCTTTTAATGACCGTTTTGCATAAATGCTGCGATATTTCATTAACGCAGGGTCCAATTTCCTCTTTTAAGACTTGAGTCGTTGTCGGTTTATTCGCGTCAACCATCGACTTCAAAAAACCTCAAAGAAAAAAGTCTAATGGTGTTAAATCGCACAATCTAGGCGACCAATTCTGGTCTCCAAAACGCGAAATAACACAGCCGGGAAATGACTATTTCTCTGACTGTATGACATGTGGCGCCGTCTTGTTGAAACCACATGCCCTCCACATTCATTTCTCCAATTCTAGGCATAATAACAATTGTTCGAATGTCAAACAATGACACTTCGAATGGCGCCAAAATTAAATCTTGCGTTCTTGTTGGGACACCCTTTATTTCAAGTTCAGGGCGGGAGGTAGTAGAATAGTATATTAGACCTTGCTTGTATTCTCTTTTTTTATTCTATTTTATTCATATATTTATTTATTTTTAATAATATCAATGATAATGGTCACGAGTGGTCAATTATATTATCCGTTCGCATGTATTAAATTTTCGTATACAATATAAATAAACGATTTATTTTATGTTTGCATCTTCTTGTTCTCATTTAGTTGTTTTTTTATAGAATTGAAGATTTATTTCACTCGTGGACGCGTTATTAATTTTGTTTCTGTTTTTCTTGGAAATTTATTTCGAATATAATTTTTGAAATTCTTTTCGAAATTGTGAATGACCGGCGTTGGGATATATTTGTATGCTGGTGACATTCTTTAATAGATTCTCTGTTTAAAATTAGATTTTATGTTATGGTGATAAAGCTATACGGTTCATTAGTTTTGTTTTTTTAGTTAAACGACGTGACTGTGATCAGATTTGCAAGATCAAAATAATAGGCTAAGTTATTTTCGTTCGAACAGGCTTAAGTGGTTGGGAAAACGAATTGAAGTGGTAAAAATTAATTTTCCAAAAATAAAATTTGATCTCATGATCTAAATCATTTTTTTTTCTAAATTACCTACAGCCGATAAAAAATACTCTTTCTAACCACTTCAGATGAAATTTAGACGGTCAGGTTGTTTAGAGGACAAGAAAATAGGGATGCCAAAATTTCCGGGGCGATCATTTGGAGGATAGGGGCGAAAGAAACTGATAACAACGCTTTGACATAAATCTATGAATGTATTTACAAAGCGTTAAAACAGTTTATCCATCCATCAATGTAAATGTACAAAGTTCAATTCCTGCGTGGACACTAGTCAACAACATACTCGTAGTCAGATCTAAATCATTTGTTGTATTTTTGTATTTTTGTATGTATTAAAATGTATATAAAAGTGCAAATTCTACCACATAGATTTTGAATATTAAATTCCTTCAAGAGCAAGACTATAGATAATGGTTATCGCTATCTCAAAGTCTAATAAAATAAGACGGCTGGACGAATGCATATAAAGATTCTGTATAGAAGTTTCAATCAGGTGGACCGATTTAGAAATACTCTATGGCCTTTTTTCGAAATTTGCTTAACAAACGTGTATTTTAATTAGTGATTGCAAATTCTCCGACTTTTTTAATTCCCTGGAAAGTGGAAAGAAGATGTATGTTTTCCAAAATCCCGGTAATACCGGGAAAATTAAAATATGAACTCCCTTATCAGTTAAAATACCAAATTTGGCTATAAAAAATTTCCAAATACATTGAAAAATAATGGTACCGGCAGGCAGGATTTAAAAATGGAAAGGTATATATTTGGGAATATTTTTGTATTTAGCTGACTTTGGAAATAATGTAAAATAATCTCATCTGTTAAAGCGAATGATTAGAGGCCTTAAGGTCGAAAACTTTAAATGGGTAAGAACCTCACTTTTCTTGGTATGAAGGTTCTGTTTGTGATATAACGTGCCCAGTGGTCCACATTTGTTAGGCAAACTGGCGCTGTGGGATGAACCAAACGTAATGTTAAGATGACCTTGTCTGTCTCATTTTGGTACATTTTCACTGGATTGCATTTGGAAGAAATTAGTTTATGTCTAAATAAACTCCATGTTTGGTCATTGCCAAAAAGGCCAACAGCGCCAAAAGACATCTTTCAAATAGAAAATTATCTCGAAAGACACTTCATGAAAAAAGTAGCATAAAACACAATGTTCATACAGAAAAGATCGGTGGTACAAACTTTCCATATAGAAAAGAGCAATGGAAGACACGTTTCATGTATAAAACTGTGGTAGAAGAACTTTTTCAGTAAGAAATATGTCAAGGGAAATGTTTTTCAAGAATAAAGTTGTAATAGGCGATACCTCTTATAAGGAAAAATTTACTATTTTCCAAAGCTTTTCGTCATAAGAAAATTTTCTTCTGAAACCTTTCTTCGCATGAAAAGTGTCTTCCTCGACATTAGGGGAAGATGTTTCTTCAAGTGATTTCCAAGATATCTCTTTTTAGATACATTCTGTTGTAATTTATTTGTGTTTAAACTATTAAATTTTTCTTAAGTTCATAACATTGGATCACTTCTTCGATGGTTAAAATAAGTAAATAGTGTGGATAGAGAATATATTTATATTACATGTTCCCTTACCACCAAAATAATTGCTTTGCGTTTGAATTTATTTGATGTTCATTTTTACTATGACAATTCTCATGTCATGATAACGCTCCTGGTTGATGGTAACAGCATGGCCATTTTCGTTTTG
>JAHXMU010000010.1:1159335-1257501 GCA_019455685.1 Philornis downsi
TATGGCGTTGCCAGATGGGTTCGTCGAATATGGGCAACCCTGTACATAATCTTATTTTATATAGAACCACATTCTATGTGACATTCTAACAATTTTTTTATATGATCATAAGCGATCGTGAATTGGGTTCTTTTGAAAAAAAATCTTAAGCAAAATAATAGTACTCTCACATAAAATTCAGTGCATTGATTTTTTGAGTAAAATAAACAGCCATTGAAATCCGGTTAGGCCTTCGAGAGTACTTTTTTTGATGCCATTTTTATGAAATCAAAAATTTCTTCCACATTTTTTATCCAGATTCCATTTTATGAACTGCTTAGAGAAGTACTGATTGCAACACAAAGTGGTGATTGGAACAATATTCAAATTCACTGTAAAGAATCTGGAACCTAAATCTTTGTAGTGCAAATCTTAAATCTATTTTTTCCCGCGTACAATTTATATATCATATGTCTGTTTGCTTTTCTATAATTTTATTAATGATGATTAATTCACAATGTATTTTCCCATTAGCTTTCATTACAGAGACAATGGAACGCCAAAAGAAACGACGTGACAGGCTGGCAGCGGTATTAAGAGAGAATAAGAAACGTCTAAGTCAAGTGGAACAGGAAGTTAATTTAATAACCGGTCCCATACCAGATGGCCTCTCTGAAAGACTGGATATAGAAATACAAAAATTAAGGGCTGAATGCCAAGCTATGCTTCGAAGCAGTAAGTTTTCCAAAAAACCTTCTTATAGGTCCTTAGCAGATGTAACTAATGATGTCTTCCCTTAATGCAGGTAATCCTTTAACGCAACAGCAGCGGCCCCAGCCACAGCAACACCAACAACAGCAGCAGCCTCAACCACAATTTCCACCACAACCATTCCCACGACAAAGATCAACAAGGCCACCGCCACCGCGTCAGACAAGTTTAGACATAATCCAACATCATACAACGCCTTCTACACCACATACACCTGCCTCTTTGCCAAATTTCATAAATACACCTTCGCCCACAATATTATCACCGCAGCAACACCAACAACTGCAACATTCTCATTCATTATCGCCCTCAGTATATCAGCAGCAACAACAGCAGCAGCTGGGAATGTCTTATCAGCAGCATCCTCAACAACAGCACCAGAATTTATCGGCTAACCTGATAGATGATGAACCCACTTATTATTCCGATCCTGATGTTGGCGATTATGAGGACGACGAGGATGATGAGTACGAGGTGGTAGAGCATTGGGAGTGCAGCATGTGTACATTCCGTAATCATCCGCAATTGAATATATGCGAATGCTGTGATAACGTTAGAATAATACCTGGTACGCTGACAAATCTATCTAGAGCTATATCCACAAATTCAGCTTCTTCGGCAACGATGGCTACTGGTGCAGCTGCGGCCAGCTTAACATCCGTTACCAATCGGTCTGTCACGGATGTTAATGCCGCTGCCGTAGCCACCAGTGGTGTCAGTATGAATTCCTTAAATACTGCTGTAACTGCTGGCAATGCCAACTTAGAGCATGATACTAATTTGACTCAACAACAATTACAGCATTTCGCTTTGCATACATAACTAATTTAATGTAAGAGGAAGCTGCTTCCTTTGTTGTAATACTAAAACTAATAATTTATATTTAACATGTTTTAGATTTAATCTCTTTTTATGTCTGATTTGACTTCCAATATCAATTCTGAGCATGAAATGTTTTGGGATTATTGTTAATATATTGTTTTTTGTGTTATTTTGTTTTGTCTACCTTTGCTACTCTTTGAAATTCCAATCTTAACTGTTAATATGTGTTAATATTAAATGAAAGGACAAAACGATTTATAAATATCTTGACGTCTAATATTTTATGTAAGTATCTTTAATCTGTGATAGTTAATCAAAATTTATATAGCGCATATATAAACAAATACAACTAAAGAAATTCTACACAAGTTACCACTAATATAAAGTGCTTGCGAGAAAAGAAAACGAAAAGAAAGAGAAAAACAACATACACACGTGCGTGTATTTTAAAGAAATTAAGAAAAAAGGGGAATTGTTATAAGAAGTTATACAAATACCAATTTTATCATAAAATAAAGTGAAAATAAACAAAAATACACAATTACATTTATTTATATTTATATAAACCAACTACAAATTAATAAATGTGTATACATAAATTCATATCTCTATAATGCAAGGGTTTCTATTATGAAATTTTCTAATATTGGCTTTCTGCCCACTTCGAAAAGCTCTTGGGAGATCCACAAGGAATTGGAATACCGATGAAAAAATTGTGGCGAATTGGAGATTTTTCAATATTGCTACCATAATTACAATCTTATTTGCTAACAATGTACTTCTTAATAACGCAGTCATCTGCATAACGAAGTACTTTTCGTGAAACATTCAGGTTTTCCTACAATAAATAAATTCTTTATAGTGAATTATTGAGGTTCAAATTGATTCTTTGTCAGTGAATGTGAAACTTAAAATTAAATTGTATACAGCAATTATGTGGATAATGAGGAAAATCCTACAAACTTAAAAAAGAGAGATTCGCATTAAAATGTTAATTATCGACGAATGTTTGGAAGAATATTAGATAATTGTACAATTTTAGTAGCTACACATTCTTTAGCAATAAAACCGGTATAATCAATGACGATTTTTAACATTCTTTCTAACTACATTATATGAGGAAAAGGAATAAAACAAAAAATTTCCAATATGATGAAAGCCGTGTTCGTAAACGTTTGTTGAAGGTTTATAAATTACATTTTCATAGTAGAAACCTTCTTCAGTTCAATAAATTTCAATAACATAACATAATAACATAATTATTATAAATGCAATAATTTATAACAGGGTTCATACAAATTGACTTATTAAGCATACCTGAGGGGATGGCAGGTAAATCTGAGAGACAAAGGTCTGCCAGATGTTTCGCCCAGTATAAGGTGATGTTCAGACTTATATAAAAATCAAAACGTTGTTGACTTTTTAAAGTCTGGGCCTATTTAACGTTATGAAGACAATTGGAATATATTTTATTTGCCGTCAAACTGAAATTTGAAAAAGGAAATCTGAAGAAATAATTTTTTATATTCAAATTTACAAAAATTCCATACAAATTAAGGCTAAGACAAATTTTAAGGAATTTACGATTTTCCTTTTGCCACTTTGATCAGAAAATCTCACTTTAATATTTAAAATAACAGACATTGCGTGTTGATCTTTTTTTTTTTTTTGGAGAATTTTTGGTATTTAATATGTAGAATTCTACAGCATCCATTACACCTCTAATGTTGATTCTCTGAAAACAATGGAAGTTCAATAGACATGTCTGAAGTGTGAAGGGAATTGCAGATGTTAAATTGTTTTTTGTCGTTCAAACATTTTTATCATAAGTTTGCATGCGTTTATGTGAATGTTGAAATTCGCAGTAAACATATGAAGCGCAAGCCTAAAAATAAGCACAACGTCTTCTTTAATGTACCGAGGCATTTACTGTGTTCCAAAGAGTCCATTAAAGACACCCTAGACCAACAAATATGTCTAAGCGACAAATGATAAAGCCTATGGCTGTCATTCCTCTCATACTACGGTTATGTCTTTTGAATATTCATTCTTTCTTAGGCATCAACCATGAAAGTGTAGAAAATCTTTATTTGAATTTAGTTTTGTAAAATGTAATGAATTTGTAAATCATGTTCGTTTTCTTTTGTAAATTTCGCTTTGATATCAAAAACAGCCTGACCTACAAGTTTTTACTAAATACGATATGCCTACATAGACCAAAATCATTTTGAATCACTTTGAGCAATTTTTTTTGTCTCATATATTTGTACGCTACTCTGAAGGACACGGCACTTTTATCAATTTCTCTGATCAATGTCAACATAACTGAACTTTTTAATAACAGTATGAATATTTTTCGTCTTCTGTGTCAATGTCCTATTATAGCTTAGATTAGTCTTAAGATTAGCGAAAAAAAAAAAAACAAATGAATCATGGTCCGTTGAAGCTGTTTGCTATGATTATAAAGAAATTTAATTGTAGGCGTTTCTTCTTCCCCTCTCGATAGACGTCTATTTCGGTAAATTGGCAAAGAAAAATCTTTAGCTTTTCTATTCCGCAGTAAATAAAAGTTAACCCATTGTTAAGCTCGCGAACAAGTTTCGATTAAATCCTCTTGTAAATTTCTTAGAACATTTAAGACAACGTCCGCGAACTCCAGTCCGTTTGAATTCCGATTAAAATGTCGGTCTAAAGTATCCATCATTAGGCTGGCAAGATAACAACTCCAGTGACTTTAATAGAAACTGCGTTGATATTTTCGCATTCTGGCTTTTTTTTAGAGCGTCAGATTGCCAAAGGACACAAAATATAATAGAAATGATTATTTTGTTCCATTCTGGAATAATCTTTAAGACTTTGACCGTCTTATATTTTTTAGTTGATACTTTAACCTTCAGAATAGGCCATATGCAAAAATCCATCCTGAATCGAGTTTAAAATGTTCGATACGTTGTCCAGTGACTACGGAATCATCGAGATATCAAGGACATATTGTATTAGGCGGTATTACATTCGGCATCGAAAGCACTAAGAAGTGTATGAGTATAAGATAAGATGGCTTATCGAGTCAAAGAAATGCCCATTATATCGAATCATATTATCGAATCAAATCCTACAAAATATCACCCTGAAACTTTGATATAAACTAATAAACAACAATAATAAATAAAAACTCATGTGTGAATTCAATAAACGTGAAAATTGGGGTTTCTTTCGTGTGCTGTTGGCAGCTAAGTTCAATGCGATCTAAATTTTTTCAATTTATATACTAATTTACATACTAACTCTTTGAATAAGTATAAAGACTTGTTGAAACAAATGCTAAATTTGTAGTGTTTAAATACTGGTATTTGTGGTGAAATAGTCCACATTTGATAGGGCGATAGAGGAAATTACATAGAATGATCTTAAAGAAATCTTTCCTTTCTCACATGCATGAGGGTGAGTATTGACACATTATTTTCTAAGTTGTTTATTTGAATACTTGATTTTTGTACAAATACAAAAAATTATTGGATATCACAATTTGGCAATGCATTCTGTTTTCTTTAACTAAAGCAATTAACCGAATTAATTTCATGGCCAAAATACGCAATGTTTGCAGTCTGCAGAATAATTGATATTTTTGAAAATATTACATTTTTGTGTTAATGTAATTTTGTGCCTACTTTCTTTCGTTTAGAACCAGTACTCAGTAGGGAGGATATACATATAACATTGTCACCCGGGGAGAACAGTAAGTAATCGTAGTTATAATGGAACAACAAATTGTGAAAAAAAAAGAAATTTGGTAAATTTTAAAGGTTAATTTTTAAATACAAAACCAAGTTGATTATTTAAAAAATACAAGATATTTACTTATTCAGGAATTTGATAATGACTAATTTTGTTCACATTTCATTTGCATTTCACCATCAAAGGAGGGGAGATATACTTATTTTGTAACACATAGAAATACTCATCTGAGACCCTATAAAATATACATTCCGTTAAAAAAAGTACAGGGAATTGACCATTTAAAAAGCTCTCTTGAAAGGATTATCAATATTCTTTGTGTTGCCAAATTTAAATGCTAAATGTGAGCGTGATTTGTTTCTTTGATTGTTTACAGTGCTCGATTTTGTTAGATTATTTCAAGCGTGTTATGCAGTTTGTATGAAGGATAAAAATAACGAATAAATTTTCTATTACAAATCGAATTTCACGTGCCGCATCAGTGAAAATGTTGTGTCACAGCCACGTGCATTAAAAAACGATCGAGATGTGGTGGAAGATTTGCCTCTATCTGGTGGAACATCAACAGCTTCACCTAAAGCTGATATCGATACATTATAATACAGGGTGGCGCAATAGAACGTGCATATTGCATCATCTTTTTTTGCGGGGTAGAAAAGGCGCGGGCTCATAGAGTTTTAGTCGCTATGAATCACTTCGACGGGAAGCGTCGCGCATTTTGCGTGCGCGCATTTTACGAGAACTCTCGTTCATATATTGCTACTAGGCGAGTATATTGTGCTGAATATGGACTACGGCGAATTAGTGAAGCTCCGAGTGCTAATTTAATTAAAATATGGGTAAAGCGTTTTGAAGAGACCGGTTCAACATTTAAAACACAAGCAAATGGTCGCCAAAGAACATCTAGGACCGAAGACAATGTTGAGAGAGTTATGGAGTCAGTACGAGGAAATCCATAAATGTCGACTCGCAAGAGATCGTCTGTCTTACAATTATCGCGACGAAGTTTGCAACGAATTTTAACATTGGATCTTAAACTGCATCCATATAAGCTGCAATTAACACAAGAATTGAAAGAGTCTGACTTCATAGCAAGGCTCGCATTTGCTAATGAAATGCTTAATCAATTTTCCAATTTTGACAATATCCTTTTCTCTGACGAGGCTCATTTCCTTATGAATGGGTTCGTAAACCGTCAAAATTGTCGTTACTGGAACAGTGAAAATCCCAAAATCAAACACCAGAAACCATTGCATAGTCCTAAAGTGACAGTATGGGCAGCAATCTCTGGCAGAGGAATAATTGGTCCTTTTTTCTTCGAAAATGCGCGGGGCCAAAACGTCACGGTTAATACGGAACGCTGTGTTGAGATGTTGGACGGATTTTTGGCTCCAGAAATTGATAGTTCAAGAATAGTGAATTCCAGAACTTGGTTCCAACAAGATGGAGCTACCTGTCACACATCAAATGACTCCATGGCGGTGTTGAAGCAGATGTTCCCTGGCAGACTGATTTCGAAAAGAGGTGATATCCCATGGCCCCCACGTAGTCCAGACTTGGCGCCTCTTGACTTTTTTTTTGTGGGGATACCTCAAAACACAAAGTCTACAGTAATAATCCAAGAAACATCGTTCAGCTCAAGGAGAATATCCGTGGTGAAATGGCAGCCATTACATCAGTATTACTGAAGAAAGTTTTCAATAATTTTCGTTTGCGGTTAGAGGAGTGCCGTCGTAGAGAGTGTCACCATTTAGATGATGTTATTTTTAAAAAATAAACTCCATTTATTACTCTGCAATGCCTTAGATTTATTTTAACCATACCTTTTGTATTTATTTTTTAATCTATTTTTTAAATATGAACGTTCTATTGCGCCACCTTGTATATGGCAGCTATAAATCGTCATTTTAGATTTAGAGAGATAACCGCTGAATTTTGTTATCCTCACGATTCAATTAGTTGCACTTTGCGTTGACGCTCGACTAGTTCCGAAAGTCCTAATTTTTTTTCATGAAATCAATCGCGTAAAGGTCGCTGAAGATTTGCAAGAAAGACTCGAATTTCGACCCCACATTCATAAAACGCATTATGACTGGTGATAAGGCATGAGTTTACGAATTTGACACGCAAACTTCGGATTGGCGCCTTCCAACTGGGCCAATCACATCAAAGTCAATCAAAAGTCACGGTAGTACCCACTGTTGTCTTTGAATATCGAACTCGACATTCTTACCAGAAGACCAGATAGTAAATAAGCAATATTTAAGAGAGCGAATTCGGCGAAAAAGATTTATAGAAAGAAAACTCGTGGATTAATTGCAATGCAATTAATTTGAATGAATAATAAGCATTTTGTGTTTTATTGACAAATTTCCGATATTTTTTGACAGAATCTATAAGCTTCGGCCGGGCTATTTAAATTTTTGTCTGTTCACTTCGTACTAAGAGAATTCACGTTAAAAGAATCACAATAAAGGATTTTTGATAATTGAAGTAAAGAGAATTTTTATCGGAACATTGTGCTCCAAGGAGATTGTAAAAGTGTGAAGATAAACACCGAAGAGCAACAATTTTTTTTTTTTGATATTTGTTCGCCTCTGAGAAAGAGAATTCATGGCGAAATAATCCAACAACAATCAACAAAATATATATATATTTTTCTTTTTGAATTTTTTTTAATTTTTACTCAATTTTCAGAGTGTAACTTTTTGTCACGACTATATTTAGAATTGTCTATATTTTAAGGAAAAAATTTAAAGTGAAAGATGCAACAAATAGGCCTTTGTTCGTTCGAATTGGTTTTAATTCCGTAGTTTCCATTCTGATCGATTTTGTTAATTTTCAAAAATGTTTCTGTTTTCCCTGGTCGCTTTCCACTATTTGAAATTGGGGCAGCATCTTCGTAGTTTTCTTGATTGGATTCGCAAAAGAATTCACTCAATAGCGTTTTTCCAAAACTTTTAGCATCAGTAGTGCCTTTTCTACTTCTATGAAAATTCCATAACTATTTCTCTCTTCTTTTTTTATTTTCTACTTTAGCTCGAAGGAAAAAGTGGTTGGCACAGAAAAAAGTAGGTGGCAGCACATTGCATGAAAAGTTATTTCATTTAGGAAAAAGTTTCTTAGTAGTACCAAAAATTTATACTTTTTTTAGCGATTAAATATTTACTGTGTTAAAATTTAGAATAATAAATTAAAAACACTATTATTTGCTTACAAAAAGCACTTTTCACTATTTAATTTTTGTTTGACTAAACATATCAATTAGGAAATTATTAAAAGTGGTTTTATTCCAATATAATATTTATAATATTTTCGTCGTTTTCCGAGGAATTAATTGTACTTTCGGTCAGAATATAATTCTGTGACAGGACAGAAAATATGTTCGGTTGTTAAGGGTATTCATTCACAAGACATTACACTCTGGAAAATTAGTAAAAGTTAAAAAGTGGACAATGAATAACTACAAAATATTTGGGATCTATAATGTTTTCTCTTTTATAATATTTCTATAGAGGCTCCTTTTTTAATTACTGTTAATTACACAAAGTTTCATTTTCCCAATTTTTATTCTTTGATATGAATTGTACTTATTCATTAGCTGAATACAACATTTTAAATTATGCATTTTATAAATTTTTCATTTGTTCTCTTTCAGGAATCATACATTCTTGGATTGTCTCATGACCAAATGAGAAAAGGTCATAACCTCGAAATAACTGTAAATGAAAGGCTATGATCTGAGCTTTTTTTTTTTTTGTCTAAACGCGCTGTATGGACGTTGTTAGATAGCTTATCTACATACGGAGCGTTTGCATAATCGGTTCCTGGATGGGTGAATGTTGGATAAATTTCTATAAAACACCTGTGTCAACTTTTCAATATGTTTGGTGAGCAAATGATGTTTATATTTTTTCGTCTTGCTTTGACAGTTATTAATAATGTTATAGAGTTTATAATAATGATCTTAGAGAATGCTATAGTAATGTAAAAAGAAAAAGCTGCTGGCAGCTTATGTAATTTTAAAATTTAAATAAAAGTAATTTAGCATTATTATGCAAATATTAGCAATGATTTTCTTATGCTTAAGTAAAAGACTTTGTATTGTTAACTTAACTATGTAAAATTAACGTGTAATTAGTTATAAATGTATTGTTACTTAATATTTCATATAAATAAGCCATCAGAAATATAGAAAAAATATTTAATGTTAAATCTTTTTGATACATTTCAAATACCATAAATTAATATACACAAGAAATAGAGAGAGAGAGAAATTTCGAAAAAAATACACAAACTATAGGTATATACGACAACTCTAAAAATGTCAATATTTTTTGCCTGCAACAAAACTGGCAATATTTTATGTCATGTCCTGTAATGAGTTAGAAGTTAATCCATTTATACATTAAACAATATTTAAATCAGTTTTTTACACACATTTTTTTTATTTTGTTAACATTTTTTTGATAATTTATTGCTTATATTGTCGATTTTTGTGATTTTGTTTACACATTTATAAAATATTGCCACATTTTGTAGGATATTTATTTTCGAACATTTGTACATTTTATATTCAAAAAGCTAAACGACTGAGTGAATACAGAAATATTATTATAATACATATTTTGAAATAAAAATTGCTAAAATTGTGTCTTTATAGAAAAAGTATAAACATTTGTTTTATTTCTTAGAAAAAGAACACAGGTAAATAAATGTATACAATTCGATTTTCAGATTTGCCGAAAATAAACTATTTCAGATTTGTAAGATATGAAGAAATACAGGGAGTCCGTCGGGAAGGTATAATTCTTTGTTTTGCCGCCGTTTTGGTAAACATTAGTCTTGACAGATCATATTTGGCAGTCGTGAAGTAGAGACGTGGCAAATGTATTATGGAAAAATATTCAATAAACCAACATGTTTTAATTTTATTTTATTTTATCAAAATTTTATTTTTTATTTTATCAAAATCAATCATCGATTACTGTGACGATGAGAAAGTTACGTGAAATTTTTGGGACAAACAACGTGCCAACAAGACGCACTATTTATCGTGTAGTGAATGATTTCGAAGAAAGAGGGTCTGTAGCTGACAGGTCCAAGTACTGCAAGATCGGCTGAAAACATTACTGCTGCTCAAGAAAGTGTTCAAAACAATCCATCAAACTCAATTCGACGCCGTGCTTAGGAGTTTGATCTTCAAAGAACAACTTTGGCCACAAATTTGCTCAAGGATTTGCATTTGTTTCCATTTAAGATTCAATTGACACAAGAGCTTCTTCGACAAGACCATTTACGCCGCCGTACATATGCCAATAGGATGGTACAGCTCGCCCATGACAACCCCGATTTTCATGAAAAAACCATAATGAGTGACAAGGCACATTTTAATTTGAATGGATATGTGAATAAACAGAATAGTCGGCTCTGGCTAATGAAAACCCCGCGTGAAATGTGTGAGAATGTAATGAAAAATGTGCTCAAAAAGTGCTCGCATTTGTGAGGCTAACAGAGGCGGACATTTATCTGATATTGTATTCCATACATAATTGCCGACGCTAAATAAAACATTTATCAATATAAGATCCATTCTCTTTCATTTCGTCAAAAATTATAAACAAAGTAGTATACCTTCCCGACGGACACCCTGTATTTGCTAATTCAAATCAGTGTATGGATATCCATAGCAGAATATTGTATCGCTGTGTCTTTTGAAACCAAGTTTTACTACACATTTTTAAAGTCACCTCAACGCACTTGCGCTCGGTAATGGAATTGCTATACTGCAATTTGGTTATTTGATTTATTGCTTTTGGAGTCCTATTGCCAAAACTTTAGTTCCCTTAAGTGCAACTAGCTACAGTGCTAAGTGCCACAAGATTGGCCACGTTGAGCATAAACATCCACTATGACAAATTACGGTCCATACTGTCGCCGAGGATGTGCCGATTCTTTGTAATATAAATGATGGTGGCGAAAACGTCCTATCCTCGTCCAGTATAAATGTGGTCCCATAAAACACTCACGGAAATATGTTTCAATAATCATGACAAAATTAGAGAGATGCGATTAAAACAGTTGTCTTCTCATATGGATTATTTCCCATTTATATTGCATTTAATTAATGAATAAAGCTTAGAAATTTTTCCAAAAAGTCTTATTTTTTCCGGATGACTCGTACTTGTTTGAACAGATGTTTTCATTCTAGGTTAATTTCACCATTTGTGGACGATATACTGTCGCATCGTCTGATAGTATTTTTGAGTCACCCATCTTGGCAATTGTTTGTATGTATAGCTTGTATATGTAGTATGTATACTCTCATTGCCTACTTTTTCTCATTAGCATATCCAGGAATAGCGTCAAAAAATGTGTTTGTACACGTACTCATACTTCGACACAGCAGTAAGATAGCATTCAGATAGCATTTTTACGAGCAAATGACGTATTCATGAAGCGGCAAATGAATGAAACTCAAGTTGGATTAGTAGGAAATTGAAAGTAAATTTTTATTATTAACGTCTTACGTCTGTTTCTTTAAATTGTAATTTCCATTATTTACTCTTAATTAGTTTTTTTTTTTTTTTTGTTTGTCCATCAATAAATTTTTCGCTTTCACTTCGGCTGGCAAACCATCAAAGGTTTTCTTAAAATCATCCAGGGTACAACAGAAGGTATAGCCTTTTGTCAAATCCGTAAAACTGTCATTGTCCAAGTTGGCAGTGGCGCAAACATTTTTACAGAATTCGTCATCTTTGCCATTGGGGGTGAACGGATTATTGACCGAAACGAAAACAATGGCTGAATCCGAGGATTTCTGCCACAGAACTTTGAAATAATATTTCGGTATATAAAATTCTTGATTGTCATCCAAGTAAACTTTCACCTTTGCCTTGGAATTTCGGGGAAATTGCACCATGCCCATATAGCCATTGTACGATTCAATGTCATTACCGTATGCCCCAGCCAGAGAGCGAGACATATCTTCAACTCTTAACCAATTTCCAGCATTAACAGGTTGATATTGCGGAGCCACATTAATGTAGTAATAAGTTGCAAGTTGTTCGTAACCAAATATGAAATCCGCATCCGGAGACAAATGACCACGAGCCAAATAATTCTTCTCATCCAGGTATTTTTGTTTTGCGCCGAATAGTTTTTCAAAAACTTTCTTTTGGTTATTCTGAGTGTATAAGTTATTGACGGTGCGAGTATTGTATTTCGTGCCAGTGGCTTCAAAGGCACGACGGGTACTTTCGGTTATGCTATCTTTAAATAAAAGAACAAATACGAGTATAAACAAATAAATTTAACAATAAAAATAATGTTAGAAGAATAAAATAGAGAAAAGCAGAAGTTCGAAACTATCTTCTTCGCTTAAATTCAATAAGAATAAAAAGATCGGTTTTGTGATCCTTAAAATCAATTGAGAAATAGTTTATGAGCTGCATCATTTCCATATATCTTGTTGTAAAAATGGACAGCTCATTTTGGAGAGCCAGACATGAATGTTATATGTAGATAAAAGAAAAGATATGAAAAATGCAAGAACAAATAAAAAAAGCAGAAAAAGTGAAAGTAGAAGCAGAAAGCCGGCTTTTTTGGTTAAGTTCACTACTAAAATTTGTTCTCTCATATAGCGAAAGTCCGGCTTATTTGAAATTGTCAAAAAATTTGTCTTATGTTTCTTAAAATGTATCAAGAACTGATTTATGAGCTGGCTTATTTCCATAAATTTTACTGTAAAGCTGACTCATTTGGGAAGGCCAAGGGCAATAATGAATTTTTAAATACACTTTAAATAACAATATATTTTTATGTACTCTATTCAATTTCCTATAACAATCATACTTACAATTAATAACAGCTCCATGCAGTGTATTATGTGTATAGAATGTCTTCTCCGACGCTTTGTCATAGCATATCTCAAATATCCGATAGAATTTATTGTTAACCTCAACGCCAATTTCGTGTATAAAACCCCGATCGTTGGAGCACTTAGTTTCTGTCAATTTCAATTTTGAATCAGGCATTTTTTTACACACCACAGTTTTAAGTTCCACTACATTATCGTTGGAGTCCACAAATTGGCCACCGCTACATTTCAGATCCAATGATGATACATCCCATGATTCAATATAATTTTTAGATCCCGTACAGGCCAGGTGCAACCAGCTGCCCTCAGCAAATTTATTAACCTTACCGGTAGGTTTAAATATGTTATAGGCCGCAGATTTCGATGATGATTTTGTTAGTATTATGGGAGCGAAACCTTGAATATCTTCCGGTAATGTTATGGTACAGGTTTTGGCTGCAATAGCTGGTTGGAAGGGAAGAAAGCGAACGTAAGTTTGACAATAAAGCTATCGAAAATACTTTGTCTTTTTATTAATAAAGGCTCTCAAAATAAGCATTGAGCATAACCATTTTAACACCATTTGGTTGTATTTAGGACTGCGTTATGCTGCTCTCGATTTCGTGACCTAGTTTTCGATGTTTCCCTTTTTATTCATTCGAAACAAAACATATTTATGTGAAAACATTCAATTATTGCTATTGTTTTTTTAAAGAGAAGATCCAAATAGATAATTTAGATTACGAGTTGAAATCATATATACTCCTATATAATATATAGGTATAAAAATAAATCTTTATATGTTTTTAAATAAAACCCATAATCTTTGAAATGATTGAAATATTTATATTTAATAGCCTTTAACACTGAGATATATAATAGTTTTATAAAGTCTTCCAATACAAATTCACATCATTTGATTAACTCTCTACACATTCTGTTATATTCTATACTGGCAATTGATCATTTAAAAACCCTACTTAAAGGGATTATCGAAATTCTTCATGTCGCAAAGTTGGCACAACTGTCACCTATACTGATTGGAGGTTTGATCTCGATCTTTTATTTGGCTTGTTTACAAAGCTTAATTATGTTAGCTCATCGCAAGATTGTTTTGCAATTTTCAGCATGAATAAAAATATCGAACAAAGAAGTTCTCTCAACTTTTATAAATACAAATGAAATATTGTGTGAAAAAACGTGCATATGAGTGGTACAGTGCATTTGGAAGGCGGTCAAGACATAATGGACAATTTGTCTCTGGTCGGCCACCAACGCCTTCGACGGAAGTTAACATAGACAACATGACGAAAATGGCAATTGAAAATCTTCATTTAAATTTGATTATTTTGAATGTATATTTATATCTAAATTCATTTGTTTAACAAAATAAATCAATAAATAAATTTGAGCGAAATGTTCGCATAACTATCTACGTCTCATAAATCACTTCGTACCATTTTGCACAATTTTTTGAGTATGAAACGCTTTGCCGTTTGACTAGTTCCGAAAGGCCTGGATTTTCATCAAAAACTCGATCGACCCCACACTTATAAAACGCACTGTAATTGGTGTTGGAACATGGACTTATGGGCTTGGCTTGTAGCCGGTCAACAAGATTCGGATTGACACCTTCCAAATGAGTCAAACAGAAAAACCATGTCAAAGTTGATCCAAAGTCAAGGTAGTATGAGTGATGCGATGTTGTGCAGTCGAAATTCTGGCCATAAAGTCGGACGGTAAGTTAGAAACATTATCTGGGCATTATGTGGCGTTTGAGAGAATAAATTCGTCGAAAATGTAAGATTTTGTGGAAAGAAAAATGATAGATTTTATATCATGCACCTTCTCATAAGGCTATTATTGTGAATGAATTTCTGGCCAAAAATCCAAATAAATATCATCGAGGAACCACCGCACTTAACTGACTGCCTCCAGCTGACTTTTCTCTCTTTTCAAATCTCAAATTGCCACTTCGAGGAAATCGTTTTTAAGCGATTTAAAAGAGCATTCGATTCAAGAGGTGGTCTTTTGCGGAAAAAAAATTGGATTGTATCCCACGAGAATGAAATATGGGAGAGCTTCTTACATTCAGTAAGCTTACACGCATTCAATTTTTAGACTCACTCAATGGGACCTACAATTTAAAGGCGGGCCCGAACGTTACAGTTTTGGAAGCATTTACAAAACTTGTCAATTACTCGACTAATCGAAGTGTTCGCCAAGCACATTAAAGTAACTGCCACGCAAATAATAATAGTTGGCTGTGTGCGGGACTGAACCCGGGATCATGCGATCAATAATTGCGTGTACTAACCATCGCGCCACCGCTGTTCCTGAAAATGGGTTTCGAACCGGCAATGATTAAGTTAGTGGTCGGTATTAAGCATATTATTTTACAAGCGGCCTACGTTGAAGTCGACGCAATAAATTTAAATGAGAATTATATTTTTTTTGTTTTACTGACCAAATTTCCAGTATTTTTATTTGAGAATATATTCTGCGCACAGTTGCAGTGAATACACAAATTCATGTGAATTTTTTTACTATTTCTGTACTTTAATGCCATTTTGTTAGCAGAAGGCTGAACCACTTCATTAATTTGATAAAAACTGTGTGCTGGGAATCTATGAAACTAAAAGGATTTTTCCAGAAAAAGGGGCTTTCGACTAAGGTACCGTTGCTGGTGAAAGCCTGCGATTTCGTCATGGAAACATTTTTCGAATTCTACTACAAGTTGTTCCCTGCCTCCATATATTTTCGGGATTTACATAGAAAATTATTGCTCGATGGAATGAGAATTTATTCAGCGCTCTATTCAAAGCAGAAACAAAAGTTAATTTTGAGGACTTTAACAAATCTATTATTATTACTAAATTGGCAAAACGTTAAACGATTTTTGTTAAGCCAAAAGGGGATTGCGTCGAGAAGTATGTCCTGTTCGATATTTCTTTTGCGCATTTTTTTGTTTTAGTTACGGTTTTTTTTTATACAAACAGTTATTGACTTTTTGTTTCAGCGTCACAAATACGAAACACAATTTTATATGCTGCTGATAATAGCAGGTAAGTTTCTCCTGTTTTTCGTCCCACTACTCGTTTGTTATTCTGCTGATTTCATTACAATTTGCCATCAGTTATTAAATGTAACACGTTCAAAGCATAACATAGGAAATTTTATTTTTAGACTCCCAACAGCTGTTATTTTAACGAACCTCATTTTTATCCAAGTCTTATAAGTAAATTACAATTTATCAGCAATCTAATACCGATTCTATCGAATAGTCGGTGTACATTGTTTAGCCGTTTAACACTTTTTCAAACTTCTCTTACCCAGTACACAACTGCACAACAAAACTATGAAAATCTTCCACATCGCTCAAATCGTATACGACAACTGACGTGGTGTCGAGCTTAAGCGTCACTTTTTAAACCAAATAATGACAGAAAGATTAGATATTTTATAATAGCATACTACTAGGTATTTTGCTCTTTCTTATGAGATGACTATTTGCTTTAAAGCTTCGTCATAATGTTTATTTTCATAGAAGGTTTTCGAAGTGTGCCGATTTTTATATTTCTATATATTTATAAGCTATATGATATATAGAGTTAAGATTTTGCCGTATAGAACGTCTTTATTACTGAGTATAATTAAAGAATTAAATAGATACATCGGAAATTTTTAAAAAAAATTTCCGTCTATTTCTAGGCAAAAAAATACCAACGGCCCAACGCTGGTGCAGTACTAAGAACTGTCCCCATTCACATGTTTTTGGCTAGTGCCTCAGTATTGCGATAATGGCGGGAGTTAACGACACTCGACCACATGATATTCGAAACATAAGTATAATATAATAAGGATAAGTACCTAAATAGATAAACATAGATTAAGCAAATGAAAAAAAGCTAGAACACTAACAATTTAAACATTTTATTTAGCTACAATAATGAATAGGAAGTTATTAAACCCTAAATTAAGAATTTATGTAAACAAAACTATTAAACCAAGATTAAAATGCTTTTATGAAGAACAAGATAAACATAATCTAAAATCTACATTACTATAGGGTGTCCGTCGGGATGGTATACTACTTTGTTTTGCCGCCATTTTGCTAAACATTAGTCTTGACAGTTCATATTTGGCAGTCGTAAAGTAGAGACGTGGCAAATTTATTATTGGAAAAATATTCGATAAATTAACGCGTTTTAATCGTTAAAACATTTTATCAAAATCAATCATCGATTACTGTGACGATGAGAAAGTTACGTGAAATTTTTTGGAGAAACAACGTGCTAACAAGACGCACTATGAATGATTTCGAAGAAAGAGGGTCTGTAGCTGATAGGGCCAAGCATGGACCACAACGTTGCAGTACGTTGACCGGCTGAAAACATTACTGCTGCCCAAGAAAGTGTTCAAAACAATCCATCAACCTCAATTCTAGTTACTTCGCCTGATTTGACTGCTCCGGACTTCTTTTTGTGGGAATATCTGAAAAGCAAGTTTTATGTAAACAAGCCAGAAACGTTTGAGGAACTCAAACAAAATACTCGTGATGAAACTAATGAAATACCACATGAAATGTACGAGAATGTAATGAAAAATGTGCTCAAAAGCGCTCGCATTTGTGAGGTTAACAGAGACGGACATTTATCTGATATTGTATTCCATACACAATTGACGAAATTAAACAATATAAGATCCATTCTGTTTCATTTAATCAAAAATTATAAACAAACAAAGTAGTATATCTTCCCGACTGAGACCCTGTATTAAGACACAAACAGATTATTAAGACAAACAACTAGACTAAGATAAGAATATCTAAACATCATATATTAAACACAATCATGTTTACTTCAAATATGTTTGTCTAAGAAAATAGTTCAAGGCGAAAATTTAGTATTTAAGGACAGTTAAAGAAAATACAGTGTAAGAGAAGTGTTATCTTACAACTCACACTCAGAAAAATGATAGTAAATAAAGTAAGACGCATGGTCGTCAATATTATAATTTATTTTGATTAATTTGAAATTGAAATCATTAACTCAGGCGCGAACTTCACTTCGTGTACAATAACAGTACATCAAATTTAAACACCCAATATTTGCAGCAGTACAAGTATCAGTACCTTCAGTATAAGAACTACTCCAAAATATACATTTTTATCTATTATGCGTCACACGTAGAAAAGGACTACAAGTACTTTGGTTTCAGAAACTTTAGGTTTCTGTTGGTTCCAGTCCTCTCAGTTTTCTAGCCGACATAATTAGTTTTATTGGCGGCAAAGTCGAGATAGATAAAATCAACAAAAAAGACCAACAAAAATGTAGAGGTTTGTTCGCCCACACAAATAACTTCGTATTGTCTTCGTTTAATACCAGACCCGCTTTAGCTCAAACTTTCCCAATGCTTGAGAAAACTGCAGTGACATCTCTCAGTTTTCACCCAATGCTGTCTATATTTGCATCGCTTCTAAATGTACAAAACGGTTTTTTTTTTCAAATTTCGTGAGTTACGTATGTTCGATTTTCGTATATTTTTTTCTGTTATATTGGTACACATGTCTGTTATATATGTTGGCAATATCAGCCATTTTGGTTTGTCAGTTTGTTTTTGACAGATAAAAAGATAAGTCGTGTTTTGGTGTGATCTTCGATTTTTTACTATTCGAAAAAATGGATCAAAGAAACTGTATTAAGTTTTGTGTAAAAAATGAAATTAAATGTGCAACGACATTTGAAATGTTGACTGTGGCGAGTCTACTATAAGCAGAACACAAGTTCAATTGTGGAATAACCGGTTTAAGGAAGGCCGAGAAGATGTCAATGACGATGCGCGTCCTGGTTGCCCGAGCACGTCAACAACCGATGAAAACATTGAAGCAGTGAAGAAAATAATTTTACATAATCGTCGAATCACTATTAAAGACGTTGCTGATGAAGTTGGCATATGGTTCGGCTCATGCCATGCAATTTTTACGGATGTTTTAGGCACGAAACGTGCGGCAGCGGAGATTGTTCCAAAATTGCTAAATTTTGAGCAAAAACAACATCGCATGTACATCGCTCAGGAGCTGTTGAACGTCGTCAACGATGATTTTCTGAAAAAGGTCATAACTGGTGACGAATCATGGGTGTATGGCTATGACATTGAAACCAAAGCCCAATCATCCCATTGGAAGCGTCCAGAAGAGCCAAGACCGAAAAAAGCACGTCAAGTTCGGCCAAATGTGAAGGTTTTGCTCACTGTTTTCTCCGATTGCAATGGCGTGGCGCATTATGACTTCTTGCCACAAAGTCGTACGGTCAATAAGGAATACTACCTTGAAGTTATGCGCCGTTTGCGCGAAGCAATTCGTCAGAAATGTACAGAATTGTGGAAAAACTAATCATGGATTTTGCATAATGATAAAGCACCAGCTCACACATCGATGCTTGTGCGTAAGTTTTTGGCCAAAAACAAAACCGCAATCATGCCTCAACCATCGTATTCACCGGACTTGGCCCCCGCTGACTTTTTCCTCTTCCCAACCGAAGACACTGATGAAAAGAAAGCGTTTTGCTACAATTAAGGAGATAAAAGAAAAATCGAAACATGAGCTGTTGGCGATACCAAAAGCGCGTTTCAGAAGTGTTTCGAAGATTGGAAAAGTGTAAGAAAAGTGAAAAAGCTGGCACAAGTGTATTGTATCTGAGGGAGATTACTTTAAAGGGGACAAGATAGCTAGTGATGAATAAATAAATACTTTTTGAAAAAATTGAAAATAACGGTTATTTTTTTATCACACTCGTATATTATCAAAAAGAACTTTGAAGGTTTCACTTCTTAAGTGTCAATCTACTAAATTGAATAAATATTTATGTGCCTCAGCTAAAAGAACTCAATTGTTCTGAGTTCTTTTAGCTGAGGCACAAAAAAAGTACAAAAGTTTGCATTTTTGGATTTTTTTCTTATCTTATTTTTTTGTTGTTGGCCTTTTTCATTATCAAGTTCTGGCAATACTGAATGGCATAGACATTTCAGGACATTTCAGGTGCATATTTCGGTTCTCAACTTAAACCAAACCCAACCCAAACTTAAAAAGCCTTCCTGGATACAAGTCAAGTGCTTCGAGGATTGCAAAAACGTTAGTAAAGGTGTATTGTATCGGAGTACAAATATTACTAAATTAAAAAAATACTAAAAACTCAGCCCACTGAATTTAATACTCAGTGTAATATTTGCCTTGTCCGTGGTGCAAGAGCGGAATTTGTTCAAGTTTCTCTTTCGAATAATATCTGTGGTCATAACTCATAACAGCCTAAGTCTGTTTTTCAGTATTTTCAGTACAGGAGTTTAAAGTTTTGAATCTTCACTGAAAATCAGGAGAAGGTGTTTTTTGGAAAACTTGGCTACAGATTCCAAGGAAACGAATTTCTTTACTTAGTTGTTAACAAAAAATTGTTGTTTATTCTCGCAGTCAAAAGATATTATCGAAAAAGACACTTAGGCTCTTATGAATTGTTGAACGAAAGAAAGTCAAAAAGTTCAAGTTGAGTTAGGCTATTATTCCAGATTAAATAAAAAACTTTAAGTTTGGAGAAAGACCTTAACTCAATTTATGTTTATCAAAAAACGAAATTGTAATTCGGAATAAGAGCTTAACTCAAGTTAGGAAAATAAAATTGTTTCTTAATTTTTTTGGATTAACGACTTTAGTTGATTTAGGCAATGATGAAAAAATAATGTTTATATTTGTTGTAATCCTAAATTGACTTAGGCAGTTATGCCAAAACAGTCACTTAGAAAAATAACTTAAGCTATTAGGTTTTTTAGGATTAATTGCCTTCCTAGAAGAGATACAAACATGAAAAATTTAGAGCAAATAAATTTAGATACGCTGAATACGATGGTACTCAATTGTGTCCTAACTCGAGTTAGGCTGTTACGGGTTGTGACCACAGATATTATTCGTACGAATAATAATCTATTGAAGTTTCAGAAAGCGCCTAGACTTTCCGAAATTAGCTAATTAACGGCTTAAAAAGAGAGTTTTTTTAAATAACTATTTACGTATATTTCTATACAAATATTTTTAAACCTACAAATATTCCATCTAAATGTTTGTTTTATATACATAAGGAAAAACTTGAACAAACTCCGCATCTGCATCACGGGTAAGGTAAATATTATACTGAGTATTAAATTCAAACCGTAAACAGTGGGCTAAGTTTTTATTATTATTTTTTTTTTTTTTAATTTTAAAATATTTGTTCTCCGACACAATACACCTTTGCTAACGTTATTCCAATCCTCGAAGCACTTGTCTTGACTTGTATTCAGGAAGTCTTTTTAAGTTTCGAAACATCTAGAAGTCACACGGAGTTAAATGGATTTATTGGCGAACAACTTGCGAAGAGCAAGATAACACATTATCAATGTGCAAAAACCAAGAGTTTTCTGCACATAAATGCGATCGTTTTTGCAAATACCTTCACACAGAACTCGTACAACAATCATATAATATCAGTTGTCGACAGTGTTCCCAATTTACAATTTCCCCCGCTAGATGTAGCATTTGTTCAACCCGTATAGAAGGACAGCAAATGGATTTAGCTTTAAGTTTTTTTCTGGAAAATTTCTGCACCTAAATGCGACCGTTTTTTGCGAATACCTTTACGTGGAAGACGTACAATAATCATATAATATCAGTTGTAGACAGTGTTCCCAATTTACCTTTTTCCATGCTTTAGTATTTTTATTTATTTATTTATTTTTAGTATTTGTTCAACCTGTTTAGAATGACAACAAATGGATTTAGCTTTAAGGTTTTTTCTGGCATTTTCTGCACCTAAATGCGACCGTTTTTTGCGAATACCTTCATGTAGAAGACGTACAACAATCATATAATATCAGTTGTAGACAGTGTTTCCAATTTACCTATTTATCCCCGCTAGATTTAGTGTTTGTTCAACATGTTTAGAAGGGCAACAAATGGATTTAGCTTTAAGTTTTTTTCAGGCATCTTTCATAAACTTCGTAGATTTTTTTTTTACTTGTTTCGGTAAGCACGTTCTTACAATTTATTTCAGTATAAAGAAAATCTAAAATAATTCTTTCAAAAATGACACAGTAGCATTGAACTTACAGAAAAAACATGTGACAACGAAAAAAACCTTGCGGCATTGACAAGAGAGTTCTGCTGAGGAATTAAAGAATCCCAGATTCAGAACACCAGTTTTCAAGCCATTGTGCTCGGAGTTGGATTAAAACCTGTTTTATTTTGCTGTGAAATAGCATGGGGGAAACTTTTGCGAAGTAGAAAAGTATAAGTTATTCGAACAGAAATTTGAAGCATTGAAATTTTTATATAGAAAAATGAATATTTCAAAGCCTTCACATGAATTTTGATATTAAACAAAGGAAAATACATTAAAAAATGACTCTGGCACCTTAAAAGACTGACTTTGGCACCTTAAAAGTATAGGGTGGCACACGAACTGCGCCGAAGACGTATCCATTTCAAAAGCATTTAGTTCCAACAAAATGTAGCACGTACAAACATAGTTAGGTCAAACCAATTAATATCCAGAAACTTCACTTTCCGCTGGCCCTCAAGCTCACTTGACCTAACTGCACCACACTTTTTTTTCATGGGGTTATGTTAAGCAAGAGGCGTACAAAACGAAACCAAGGAATTTAACTGAATAGAAACAGTCCATTAAAACAATAATAGAGTCGATCACGACTTCAACTCTTTAGGTCGCAATGAATAATTTTCTGATTAGGTGATTTACGGCCCATCATCTTCAAAACCAAACCAAATATATAAAATAAAATCGAATTTTCTATACAATAAAAAAAATGAATAAAGTGCATTACTTAACAAAAAAAAGTTATTTGAATTTCTTATTGAAGCACAATTGGTGCAGAAAACCTAATTAAATAATCAGATTTTATTTAAGCCTGTTGTAGACGGGTCTTCCTTTTTGAGTAAGAATTAATGAAAATTTGATACATTTAAGAATGAAATATAAAGATAAGTAAGAAATTCAACGTCAAACAATATCTTAGCCTTGTTGATCAATATTTTGATGCAAAAACAGGTTCTTAATTCAGGTTAAGTTAGCATTTAAATATGTTGCATATCTTCCCATTCAACAATTTTAATCCATAATCGAATCATACATAAGATTTGATTAAATATGTATATTCATCAGGAAAAAAGCACATTTCTTATTTGAATTTTTTATTTGCAGTGCTAGGTGAGTCGGTCATTTTCACTGTTTGATGCTGTACATGCGCATCGTAGGAAATTCATCCAATCGTAAAAAAAACTCCAACAGTTTTTACTTAACGTTCATACTCTGTAACAAACCGAAGAAATTTCAAGTCATCGGGTCAAACGTGGACTGGCCCGTTGAATATAGCTTTCAAATCACCACTTACTGTGGATTGTTGTGACATTTTAGATAACTTCGCTTTAGTTAAGAATCTTCAAATCAATGACGCACTTTCCATGCAGCGCAATATTACTTTTTTCCGACAGGTATAAAATATCCGATATAAGTTATAAGAATGTGGCATAAAAATTGGGCTATCACGTCTTGCTCATTTTTTATCGCAAATCTGGCAATACTGTGAAACTGTCAACACTGGCACTACAATTTCACAATTATTAATATGACAGAAGCACACATTCATTCTAAATCTTCAGAATAGTAGCGTTTAAGCATGCCAGGAAGATCGTGTGTTACTGAATCGAGCTATTTCTGCTTTGTGTGTGGTGAATATTTGGTTGGAAAAAAGGAAATGCAATATCTAAATCATATTTTAATGATTTATTTATTTACATCATTTTGATTTTGCTGTCAGAAACTTGAACAAACCGTGGACACGGACAATGTTTTGCAATAGTTGCAGGACTGTTTTATACAAGTGGTCAAATGGCAAGAAGATCTATTTCGATTTTTCAAATCCAGCACCTTGGAGAGTACTTCGGAGTCTGTTTAACGAAAGTTGCTGTATTCAATATGACAAATCGAAAAAATATTACTTACGCGAACGTCCCATCGGTTTCCAAACCAGTTCAACGTCCACCAAATGATCCGTTGCCAGTCATTCCCAGTGCTGCGAGCACTGAGTCCGAAACATCTTTCACCAGCAGTAGTAGTTTGTATCAGGCTGATGATGAACGCCATTTAGGGACTCAAACTGAGCTGAATGATCTAATTTAACGAAGCAAGACGCAGAATTACTAACTTTAAGCACGAAGCAGTAGAAACATCTTGCAGTTGGGACAAAAGTAACAATCTGTAGAGAAAGGAGCTTGGATTTGGCTGCATATTTTAAAAAGGTACCGTACTGATGTTGATGGTTTATTTCAAAAAATGAACCAGCCATATGACAAAACTAAATGGAGATTGATATTGATGGCCCTAGGTAGAGTTCAAAGGTTCTTCTTTTGCATAATGGAAATTAAAAACAGTCCATACTAATTGCTAATGCCGTTAAATCAAAGGAAAATTATGAATCAATGACTAAAATTTTAACATTACTCAAATACAACGATAATAAATGGGAGATCTGTGGTGACCTTAAAGTGTGTAATTTAAATTTCTTGGTATACGAGTATATAGTATAGACCATCGTAAATAACTGGAAAATTATTTGTTTCAAGTCATTGGTTTGTTGACTGGTATGCCAGGAGATTTCACAAAATATTGTTATTTCCTTGGTCTATGGGATAGTCGCGCTACATGTCATCATTACGTCAGAACTGAGTATTCACCAGGAAAATAAAACATTTGAAATAAACCATTAATTGATCCAACGTTCTTCTTCTGTCGCTGCACATAAAATTGGGCATTTTTGAAAAACTTTATCAAGGCTCTGGGCAAAAATGGTGCAGCATTTAAATATTTGTTAGCCGTTTTTCCTAAAATTTCATATGCTAAAATCATAGAAGGCATATTTGTTGGCCCTCAGATCAGGAAGGAAAAATATCAGGAAAAATATATGCTGCCCAAAAAAAAAAAAAAAAAATAGAGCATCGTGAACAGTTTTCTTGGAAACAATAAGAGTGAAAACTGCGGACAAATTGCTGTTGAATTATTGAAAAATTATCACGAATTAGGTGCACGAATGTCACTCAAAATACATTTTCTTGATTTTTTCCACAAAACCTAAGTAGGTGCTGTGGGCAACGAACATGGGGAGCGTGCTCACTAAGATTTAATGAAAATTTAAAGAAATTATCAAAAGCATGCTGGGAGACTATTGCTGGAGTTTAATACGTGAAACCGAACCAAAAAAATACAAACGGCACTCATTTAACGCCATTCACTTTTGAAAATTCATTAATATTTGAATAAACTAATGATTGTTTATGTAGAAAACGAATAAAAACATTTTTTTGTATCTCGAAAACCTGACGTGATAGAGATAAATCAATTACAGATTCGAATTCAGCCCACCAAATTATCCTAGGAAAGATATTTGGTTGTCCCAGTTCAAAACTTTGTTGGCTAGTGAAATTATTTCACAAATATTAAAATGTTATTCGGATTTTTAAAACGAAGTAAATAACCTGTTAACCGAAAATTACGCTTTACAAAAGGTGTCATACGGCCATGGCCACAAAAATTTGTTTTTATCCGTTTGCACGCCCTAAGAGTAAATAATAATGTTTACAATTCTGCTATAAGCTAATTAGATGAAGATTGCACTTTTTTATAAATAATGATTTCTTGAATCGAATTAAATTTCAAATATACGTCTTACGCCGCCATGGTTTTCAATATAAACAAAGATCTCATGAGCGAAGTTTTAACTTATAAAACACAATAAAAATTGATATACCTTTGTTCAAACTACAACAATTTTCTTTAAAAAAAGTTTGCTTTTTTCTGTATTTTGTCTAGCTTTCTTTTCGCGAAAGCATTGTCTTTTCTTCGTTATCAAGTTCTAGCTGTATTAGCTTGTTGAATATTTGGTTCGGCAGATATCACGCTATATGGCGATAATCGAAGAAAACTGGCTGCATAACTTTGATTTTTGAGCGACTTTTCATATACTAAATGTGCTTTCTATAATCCTTTTTTATATGAAAGGTGTTTTATATGATACCTTCTTTGGTGAGACTTGTGCTTTTAGAAATCATAAAACTTTTTCTTAAAAACGATAAAATCAAACTTGGTCAGCACATTTGCATGGGGACTATGTTATACCGTGAACCGATATTTTTCATTTTGAGCAAGAATCGTCTTTGATTCAATTATAATTGTGGTAATTAGAAGCGACAAAACCAAACTTGATTTTCCAGATTCATTAAATTCCAAAACTAAACACACATATAATATTTTTCGTTGAAAACGGTTCATAATTGCGATCTATCGTACACTTTGATCACAAGTATACATAAATTAACAGGCGAATAAACAGACAAATTGACATGCGAACGTCGATACTCAAAAAATGAATCTAAATCGGCGTAGCTTCGATATTTCATCAACGATAAATCAATATACGGTGTAAAAACCAGTCATTCTAAAATGGCGGTGTTGAATCCACCGTCGAAGTTTTCTATAGCTCTGAAATAATGGCCAACTATTTGTTGTTGTTTCACAACCCATTCTGCAAACTTTGTCGTTGGCGTAAAGTTATATTTTTAATAACCCTGGAGTGTCAGTTGTCGTATCAACTGTAAAACTTTACCATACAAATAGTAAAAAATGAACATTTTGGATGAATTTTGGAACATTTTTTGTAGGAAATAAAACATACTTTATGCATGCTGTAATTAACTTCATTACTATTTATTTTAAAACTATAATTTATTTCTAATTTTTTTTTACTTAAAATTTACAAATATTTCGTATTTATTGTTTTATTTGTACACAACAAGTTAATCTCATTATTGCCATAATTCAAATAATTTCCCTTCCTCGTCCATCTAATATATTTTGAATTTCCAAAAATGTCTTATTTTTTGTTTCCGGCAAAAACAAGAGCACAAATCCCACTGCTGACAGTGATATTAAGGCGAACATACAAAATGTCTCACCCACGCCTATGATATTGCTGACCACTGGATATAGAATGGTCACTAAAAATGCCATGGACCAATTGGTGGTGCCCGCTATGGAGCCACATATTCCCTTAATGTCTTCCGAAAATATTTCCGCCATTACCAGCCATGGTATGGCCCCAAATCCGGCAGAGAACATTATAACGTAGATGCAACAGCAAGTGACTGGTAGCCAGGCAATTGCCATTGCTGCCTCTTCGTTCGCTGCCTTCAGAATAAAATAGTAGCCAATACCGAGAGAGCATAAGGTCATAAATGAGGCAGATATTACAAGGAGTATACGGCGACCAGCTCGATCGATAAGGAAGAGGGCGAAGAACGTTGTTACCATCATCATGAGACCCATCAGCATAGTGGACATCGTTTCACTAAAATTTGGGTTGGCATCTTTGAACATGGATGTAGAGTAGAAAACTATGGCATTGATCCCACTCAATTGCTGGAACAACATCAGGGATATTGATAATACCAAAGCTTTAATACTGGTTCTCTTGCACAAAGCCTTACTTAAGGACACTTGCGTTTCCCTCACATGTCTATCATTGGCCATCAACTGGGCTATATCACCAGTGATGTCAAAATGTTTACCTCTAAGCCACTGCAGCGATTTCGCTGCTTGTTCCATATTGCCCTTTTGTATGAAAAATGCCGGAGATTCGGGTAACATTAGAAAGAGACAACCCATTATCAATGGTATAACGCCACACAATGCACTTGTCGTTGCCACTGACGTCAAAGATCCAACAACATATCCATATTGCACTCCCATAGTAATCAGCATTTGGAATAAACTTCCTAAAATGCCACGAATTTTTGTCTGAGCTATCTCCGTGGTATAAATGGGAGCTATGATACAAAAAGCACCACCGCACATACCCAGGAGAAAACGTGCCACACACAGCATCACAACATTACGGGCAAATATTATCAACAGCCAGCCTAAAATGAATGGTGGCACCATTCCCACCATGGTCCATTTGCGGCCTATTATGTTGATCACAAAACCTATGGGTAAGCATACGCAAGCAGCACCCAGAGTCATCAGTGAACCAACCCAAGCAAATTCGTTGTCTGTTACAGGAAAACCCAATTCTCCACTCTTTATGGCCAATTCCACCGGTGAGCACCATCCTATCACTGATCCTAAAGCGAAGGAACCCATGGCCGCCGATATGCCAGCCAAATATTGAGGTATAACGTTAGCTTTCGTAGCTGAGGAGGACATTCGTGATGAATGTTTGCACTAAAATGGACGGACTAGGTATTACAAAACTCAATGGCCACTACGTAGTACACAAAGAACTGCATGAATACCTGGTTAAAGAATTCGATAATTGCTACGACTTGTGGGTCTCTGGTGCCGAATAAGCAAATGGCAACAGGTGCGCTAAAGTGATACAAGATTTAAAAGTGTTGTTCGGTGTTCGAGGGGGAAAAATTGTGCATATAAATAATAAGAAAATGCATAAATATGTACTCTCAGATTCTAAGTACATTTCCGTAGAGGAAACTACTGTCTCCCAATTTTTTTGGTCTTAAATAAATCTTATGCTTTATCGATACTCTAAACTAATCAGACTATACTAATCAGGCCGATCAGACAGGCTTAAAGCATATTGTGGTCAATTTGCTTAAATTTTCATAGTAAACATTTGCCAATTTTTTTAATTTGAATTAAATCTGCCAAACCAATCTATTAATGTGTCATCCACATTAGCTTCCTATATTGCCAAAGAGAGATATCTATAACGGAGTTTTTACTCATAATTTCGCAGTGTGGGGGAACATTTAAGGGTTTCATATTTCATATTTTGCATAAATTTCATTTTCACTTTATTCTCATTATACAAGGTGCCCGTCGGGAATGTATACTACTTTGTTTGTTTATAATTTTTGATTAAGTGAAAGAGAATGGATCTTATATTGATAAATGTTTTATTTAATGTCGGCAATTATGTATGGAATACAATATCAGATAAATGTCCGCCTCTGTTAACCTCACAAATGCGAGCCCTTTGGAGCACAATTTTCATTACATTCTCACACATTTCACGAGGTATTTCATATTTTGTTTGAGTTTCTGGTTTGTTTGCATAAACATTGGTTTTCAGATATCCCCACAAAACGCAAAGTTGTTCTTTGAAGACCAAGCTCCTGAGCACGGCGACGAATTAAGGTTGATGGATTGTTTTGAACACTTTGTTGAGCAGCAGTAAAGTTTTCAGCCGATCTTGCAATACGTTGTGGTCAGCTACAGACCCTCTTTTTTCCAAATCATTCACTGCACGATAAATAGTGCGTCTTGTTAGCACGTTGTTTCTTTCAAAAATTTCACGTAACTTTCTCATCGTCACAGTAATCGATGATTAATTTTGATGAAATGTTTTAACGATTAAAACACGTTGGTTTATCGAATATTTTTCCATAATAAATTTGCCACGTCTGTACTTCACGACTGCTAAATATGAACTGTCAAGACTAGTATACCTTCCCGACGGACACCCTGTCTATATAGTCAACGCAACAGTAAAAGTCGTTTGCCGAAACTTTAGTGTGCCATCACTAAGAAATACTTAATTTTTTATTGCTGTTGCTAATTTTTAGGAAGCAATTGAAACCCCGCTTTTATACTTATATTTGCTTAGTTATCTACCGGATTTGATGGTCTCTGTAGTTGTTCAGATACTGCGGTAGGTGTGAATAACAATATTTACGCTTCACTACTCACGCTATAACTGGGTCACTTCGGGAAATATCCCAAACATCTGAGGAATAATCGGGCAAACATGCAACACAATAGGATGGATGCTGCATAAAGTTTATACAGACTACATATGTAGATATATTGACAATATACTCGTATATCTGTGTATTACTAATAATTTTCTAAACCTTTAATTCGGTCGTGATGAAACTTTGCTTTGCCGATACTTTGGAAGATTGTTCTTTGTCTAATAGTTTCCAGATCTGTATGAATCGACAGGAGAAATATTTATTACACAAATTAATATAAAAATGAGATCATGAACATCTGAAAGTTTTATTTTTGACTAGAGACATAATTTTGCGCAAGTGCAAAGGCACAAAAATTATTGTTTAACTGTTGTGGTCAAAGCCGGCTTCACAATTGGCAGAGTATTACTCTAGCATTAGAAAAGCATCTTAAAAAAAACGAACTGTGATATGGCGGGTATTCCAAACATACAGACATTCAGTTTTAATACCTTGCCAAAATATACATGGACTAGGGTCAAATTGAAATTCCCGAAATTCTGCCTTAACCTGATACGCCCAATCTGATACTTGACCTACGAATGACCGTCTTGAACATATATTCTTAGATTCGTATCTTTCTTTCAATTCCACTAAATTCAAACAAGTTTAGCACACACCAGTCATTGGATGAAGTTAGATTTGAGAATGAAACTAGATTCCTTTTTTACAATCCTCAGGAATTGAAATGTTGTCCATTGTATTGCCTTACCTGGCTTATAAAATGATCAGTTTAGCAAAACTCAATATTTCCTCCAAAATGCAGTAGGTTATAATTTTGTTTCATTATTGTGCGTTAATTCTGTGAGTTGAAAGCAGAGTGATTAAAACGGATGTTTGTTTTCACAAAGTTGATTTGAAAATATTGATACCATTAATATCGAACTTAGCTAAAAATCTAGAATGCAGTCTGTTTGGAATTCATTTATAAAAATTAACGACTTACCGTCGAGGAGAGGACGGTAGATTCGTAGTGTAGCTGCCTTTTAAATCAAATTTCTACCAAGAGTGTCCTTTGGGACCAACAAGATCTCAGGCATTAGTACGATATATCAGAATTGAACAGTCTCTTAGGAACAGCCCTGAAGTTGAAAAAGTTTATAATGAAATTTTGAGAGAATATGTAAGTTTGAACCATATGCAACCCGCAACCTCCCGCGAGATGTCATCGAAAGGTTCATTTACGTCCTTTTGTCATCACGCAGTAATAAAGCCGGAAAGCCGCAGTACAAAAGTACGCGTAGTGTTTAACGCATCTAAAAGAACTAATACTGGGAACTCCCTAAACGACGTTCTCCACGTTGGCCCCGCTCTTCAATTAGATTTAATGACGGTAATAGTGCGTTGTGTGTTATATGTGTATGTTTTCAGTGGTGATATTAAGAAAATGTACCGCCAAATCTTGCTCCATAGGGACGATATCAATTAGCAGAAAATTTTGTTTCACCCGTCCCCAACCAGTTTTATAAAGGATTTTGCTTTAAGCACAATCACTTTTGGTGTGAACTGTGCACCATATCTTGCTATACGAACCTTGAAAAGACTAGTGGAAGATTCCTCAAAAACATTCCCTCAGGTCGCCCAAATAATACTAAATAAAACGTATGTGGACGACATTTTACCAGGGGGTCATGACATTCAATGCAATTCAACTTAATTCAGTGTAACTTGATATGATGCAATTTTATTTCAAAACAATACAATTTAATTAAATACAATACAATTTAATTTTCCTAATTCAATTCAATTTATAATTTACTTTACTTTACAACATTCATTTTTCAATCCATGAGAAGGAAGGATTAATTACGTTCAACAATTATAGACACTTATTAACGCTATTTGCTTTTTTTTATGTTTTATATTTTATAAAAAGCTATATTTAACGGATTGGGCAATCTGCATCTAAAAGCCGAAAATAGAAGTCGACTTTTTCATAACACTAAAGTCAATTTCGACTTCTCCACTTTTTCCTATAAAAAAGATCGATTAATCGATTAGTAGAAATTCGAATTATAGAACCCTGATCGTGAGTCTTATACTTTGCCAGAACATAACTTTTCTACCACATCGAGTTACGGAAAAGTTAGACATTGATAATTGAAAAAAGGTTTAAATTACCTGAAAAGTTTTGTCAGGTAATTTAAACCTTTACTCAATATCCTTTGCATTGGCGCAAAAGAGTAAGGAGTGTCAGAAGAAGGATTGTAAATCGCTAGGTTCTTATAAAAAAAAACTCTGAATTGAAGAAAAGCAAAATTATAAATCACTGAACTTGATTATTACAACTTACTATCCTCCGCTTAGACATTATAGAGAAACTCTTGATTCTTTGCCAAATTGGCTCATTAGCGGAACTTCATTCGCAAAATTTAATTTATTAAAATCCTAATGCGTTCTGAAGATTTTGCTTAACTGAATGAAAGGTATGAATATAAGAATGAATGAAAGACATATATATAAGGATTAGATTAAATAATTTTTATGGGATGTACCAGAAATGGTGCTGTTATCCGGTAGATTTTTTCAAGTTTTGCCAAATCTTGCAATGAAATGCAACTAATTAGAAATTGCATTACTGCAGCTTACAAAAAAAAGACCTTACAATCGAATAGTATGGGAGATATCATAAAGCACTGCCTTAGCAAGTCCTTAAGGAGTACCAAATTTAGAATACATGATTAATACATAATTAGAATACATTAACATGAGAACATCTGGTTTAAATTGGAAATATGTATAGGAGGTGTCGAAAGAGGCATGGCTAATCGTTAATTTTTTCAGATTTTATCAAGAAATTTATACCAAAGTGATGAGCAAAAATTTTGGTCGTTGCAGTCTGCGATTTAGAAATTACAGATAACAAGTTTGAGTTTTGAAAAATCGATCAATCTGTATGAAAGTTACCAGAAGGTGTGGCCCGATGTAGCTCACTTACAATTCCCGGCTATAATCTGGCAAAATATTATGTGCCAAGTTTTAAGAAATTTCATAAAGATATGAAATTTCATGTTGTGTACAAATAAAGCGTTGTACAATATAAGTGATGTTGCATAATCTAAAATTATAAAAAAAAACGTCCTCCCATCAGCGAACTTCTGGCTGGAGCCACCCTTGTTCTCTCGAGTTGAACGAGCGAATTGCTTTTATTTAAGAACACAGGAAATAAAATGGAATTTTAATTTAATTTTTCATTTATTAAAAATAAAGTAAGTAAATAAGTAAGTAAGTAAGTAAGTTATAAGTACTAAAATTATAACGAAGTAACAACAATGAATAATTATCGTTCTAAATTACAAATGCTATCAAATCTCCGCGACACGTGGTTATGGGAAAGAAATTGCGGAGGAAACTTTCTATAATTTGCGGTAAACTGGTAATTAAGAAATTTTGAGCAAATGAAAGCAATGACTAAAATTGTTGAGGAGAACATCACCAAAGTTACCTTACCAATAATGAAATTCTTCCGGTGAAGGTGCCAAGCTCCAGTAAAATGTGGGTTTTTCTTAAATTTTGCAATTAAATACCAAATAAATTTTTTTTCGCTTATTATGCAGATAATGATTGGAATTATGGTCTCCCCTTAGCATTTGGACTGTTTTTTGTTATTATTATTTTTTTATGATAGAACAAATCCCGCTTAATAATTTTCATTTTGAAAACTACTCTTATTTGTGGGAACAAATAAAAATTAGAAGATATCGTTTATGTTTGGAGTTTTATAACAAATATCAAAAATAATTGCAATTTCTGAGCGTTATAACTAAAGCTAAGGATAATAATGTAAATAATATAATTTTTGTTATAATAATATGTAGAGTGATATCGAAATTTTTTGCAGCACTTATTATACTTTTGGCACTTTTCTTCTACAACAAACTTTCCATAAAAAAATCCCATCAATAGCAATAACTTTTGGTTTCTGCGATTAATTTGAATACGATTTAATTTCAACCCAAAATATTATAAAAACAGAAATTTCGAAGACGATTTAATTTCAACCGAAAATATTATAAACAAAGAAATTTCGAACATGCAATTATTATTTTGTTTATAATTAATATAATAATAATAATAATAATAATTATGTATATTATTATGTATATTATTATTATTATTATTATTATTATTATTATTATTATTATTATTATACATATACATATATAATATACATATACAATAATAATAACAATAATACAATTTTTTTATTATAATTAAAGCAATGCGAATTACGTTAATAAATTTAACCTTCGTCCTCGTTTGCTTCTTTTATTTTAATATCTTTAATGAGAGACTATGGATGCATTTCGGACTTCGTCAATTCTTCGATGTTATAGAAGTTCTTACTTTCAAGATTAAATCTTTTGGCAAAGTCTTAATAGTTTAATCACCATTTGATTTAATTATTTGGAACAATGCTTTCACTGTCCATGTATTTCGTACATAGTTTTGCCAGAAATGTTAATTTTTTTATATTTTGCTACAAATGTTGTATGTGAACAATATTAGTGACATTCGTTTCACTCTTATATATTCATTTAATTTAATTTATTTACAACTTGTGATTAGAAACCTTACGATCAATTGAATATGAAATTACAATATACAACTAAAATGGCTTAACATATTTTAAACTTGTAAAATTTCTGAACAAGAGAGGTATATAAACATAAGTAATATTCTACAAATATATTTATATTCTCTCTGTAATTTATTTATTTGTATTCTTTTTTTTTTTTTTTTTTTTTTGTGCTTAAGCTGTATTGAATTTTCAAATAAGTATTTTAAAACCAACCCAATCAAATTCTTCCTTTTTTGTCTAGTGCGATTTTTTAATGTTTCTAAATCAGTCTAATATTCGCTTTTACAAAATGTAAAAAGCGAAAACATTACGCAAAAAGAACATTACGGATCAACTTTTACCAACAGAAGACAAATCATTTCGTTGATGCAGCCACGACGAAAAAAGTGAACTTTTCAACGTGTTTAATTATTTGAAAAGTCGGGCTTCTGTTTTGTTGAAACGTACTTAAGTCAATCTTTTAACTTTACTAAATACAAGGAAAGTCAATTTTTTGGTGTTTTATTAAAAAACATTATTTTAATGTCAAATCATTTATTGTTTACTCATAGCGTTTACGAAATAAAATGAACAGCATATACTCATATTATTGACTTCAGCTCATATTATTGACTTCACTGGGTAATCACGCTCCTTCTAGTGCTTCCCATACAAATGACCGATTTAACCTATATATGCTTAGGTTCAGACCTTCTATGCACTTACACTAATTTCAGTTAAATTTGATACACATTAAGAGTATGATAAGATAGTACCTAGGACTGGCAACATGCCCTTCTAGTATCTTCCCATTCAGCAAATTGACCCATTTTACGAAATTAAATAGATTCCAACTACCCATTTTCTGAAATTAAATTTTCAAGTACCTACATTTTTAAAGCGAAATTATGTTGCATGAAGGTATATGTAAATCAGTTCACTTGACTGAAATTTTCGTATTACACTTAAGATAAACTATTGGAAAAGATACAGCAAAAATGGTTAAAAACCCCTATAGTGATTTTCTAAATATAGGGATATAATTTTTTTAGGACTTGCAGTTGAGTTGCAGTTGATTTATAAATGGATAGTAATTTAGGTATTTTCAAATAAAATCTATTTCGGCAATAAATACTTTTAAGTGTTCTTATATCTTTGTCCAAAAAAGGTTAATATCTTATTTCTCGCCTCTTTTGGTAAGACCAAAAGAATGATTTTTCGAAATTCTGCCCTTCCTCAATAATTTCTAATTGTCCCTTTGCGATAAATTAAGATTTTGTACGTTGTGTTGGTTTATAACTCTTAATAAATTTATGGTCTTGGGTTCATATCCTATTTTTCAAATATTTCTCTGAAATTTCTTATTAAAAATTAAAATTGTGGCCGTTATGTTGTATTGAAATATTTCAAATTGAGCAATATAGCAATATTCAAAGTTTCTTTTATAAATTCGAAGCGTAAATTTCAATAAGTTATAATTTTACTTCATTGTTACTCTTTCTGTGAATTAAAGTGCATTGAACACAGAGTATGATTCAGGGAAATTGCAACAGATGTTTGTCTTTGTAAAGCTGAATTGGAAATACTGGTAGAAATGTTATCAATTCTTTACTGAACATCTGGGTGCCAGGTTCTTCGCCGTACTTACCGACGTCCTACACGTTTACACGCTTACTAACAGTATTTCTTTATGTAATTTACAAAAAGTTACATTTTACAGATCTGGCGGCAAAAGGTCATTAAAACAGCGACCTTTCGACTTATTCACAATACATAATAAATCGATTTTGAACTTTTCACTTTTTGGACAAAAAACGTTTCTTATCGAACAGATGGAGATTTCGCAACATTTATGCCGCACAATTTTATCTTCATACAGCGACCGACATTTTCCAGCTGAAAACAAATAAAATGTTTATTTTGTCGCTTGTTTTCAATAAAAATAGTTGTCATCGTGATCTTTACGTGAAATTATGTTTATTGTATATATCAAAAGAATTTATTGAAAGCGGGTCAGTAATACTAAATTATTTTCTTTTTTTTGCGTAAAAGAACTTAATACAAGACCTTCCTACCACAAACCAGTTACACGAGAGTCCATCTTTGGAACGTTGTTGTAGCCGTTGCTCTCACCTCATTCCATGTCGATCCTAGCAATCCAAATATAGGTTATTTTTCAAATTTTGTACGTTACTGATTGCTGTGACTCTGCCCTGTGCTGTTATAAAACGTAATTTTATATTTTAATTTATCGTTTCTTTTTATTCTTATTTATTTGAAATGGAAACTAGAGTTAATCGCCAAGCCGGATTGACAACGACGGTGGTCTCCTTCATGTGGTATTGGTGTGTTATTCTGGCACTGAATACCTACTTATTTGTAGCCATGAAAACCCGGCAACTCTATTTTTCGTACCAAAGCATTCCTAGCCTCAAATGACAATATCTTTGCGACAGAAATACATAATTCTAAATTACAGAAGAGAACGAATATTTTATTGTTATTTTCATTTGTTTTCTGTTTTCATACATACATTACAATTTTTAACAATTGCTTACATAATACAGGACATCAGGAAAAACACCCACTTCAATCAGGCCTTGGTGCCTGCCTTCTGTTTATTTTCAAGCTCCTCCAAAGCTTTCATTATCTGTTGATCCTGTTTCTCGCGGTGATCTCGTATGACCTTTTGTATAGCTTCACGATGACCCAAACTCTCCGGTGGGTATAATTCACGCTTCTTTTTAGTCACCCATTCTTCAAATAGAGCCGGCTGATTGAATATGTGAAACATGGCCACCGGAAATGTCATGTACAAGGCCATTTTGAAGACTTCCAAATACCAACTACCCATTATGTGCTCGTCTTCTAATTGTAATATATATATATAAATTATTCTTGGCTATTTTTTCAGTTTAGTTACAAATACTCTGCTTGTTGTTTACAACTTGAAGGAGAAAACAGCTGATATAGAAGAAATCAAAACATGACAGTGTTGTATAGTACATTAGAGGTTATCGGTTACCCCGTTAGTCATAGTTCAATGCCTTTCCAGCGAAAGATACGGCGTTCTATTTTGAAATCGTTAACCAGCGGCAAATTTCAAATATCCAAATATTTTTTGATAAAAAAAGTTCTTTCTTATATGTTATTATATGCTTGATGTTTATTACAAAAAACAAGAAATCTGACAACGCAGATTGTGATTTTATGGAATCTTGACGGCAATTTGCAAAAAGCCACCCAGGTCCTTTATCCGACCATTATAAAAAACACACTTTCTGATTGTATCGTAATTATGCTTAATCAAAACGTAGGGAATGATTTGAACCCAAGTTTTTTTCTATATCCTATCACACATATGTAACAGAATATATTAATTTATTGCTGCTACTAACACTAAAAAGTATAAGAGATTGGAACGACAAAATTTATACCGATCGGTGCAGAAACACGAGTTAATGATGCCCATATGTCTGTTTATCTCTTTATTCTTATTATCCTGTTGGACAGTGCGACAAGTTTAGAAAAATGAATATAGCTATATGAACATTCATATGCGAGAATATGTTAAACATTTGGAATAGTAAAAAAATACTGTTAACTGGGCAGAGATATCTTTTGGAAGTCAGAACGGTATCAGTAACTTATATTGCAGCCAACCGTAAGGAGGCCTCAAAAACTTTGATTAATTTTTAATTTTAGAAATCATTTCAAAAATGTGAATGAAATAAACCAATCGCTAATAACGGCTATTAAATAAATTTGTAAATCCATTTTTAATATATGAAAATATTTGTTTTCCGACAGGATATACAAATAGCTCACAAAATTACACTTTTGATTATTAATTGCAAAAATCGGCTATAATAATTATCTAACACTTTTATTATAAAGATTAATTATAATTATTATTTATGTGTTATATAATAAAAGTTAAAATTAACACTTTTATTTTTAAAAATCAAATATTTCCAACAACAACAAAAATAATAATAATGAAGAGACAACGATCAAGAAATCCATTTGATATTTCAAAAAAAAAATGTTTGTATTTTCATGATCGAGAAAACAAAAATAAGTTTATATTTTATTTCTAAAAATGAAAATCAATCTTGATTTTTATTCCTGATTTTGGAAACAAAAAACAATCCAAAATCAATTATTAAAAATTAAATCATTTTTAATTATTATTTTTGATTTTTATTATTGAACTCTATAATAATTATTTTAAATAATTTGTATCATAATTATGTTTGATTAGTGTAACAAAGATCAACAAATAATTATTAAAAATAATTTATGTAAATATTATTCATAACCGATACGGTCCCCGAAAAAAGCGCATTAAAAATATCAACTACGAATTCAACTTTTTGCCCAATTTTGAAAACTATTTTTTTTTATGTCAAATGTAAACACAACGTCTAGGAATATGTATATTTTCAACCACAAGCTTGGTAACGTTTTGTGGAGTTCCGTTTATTATAAGAAAATATAAAGTTTCAATAGGTATTCTGAAATTATGCTAAGTTTGCAAAACTTTTTGCAGTTTTTGGTCTACTGGTAATTAATTAATTCAGAATAAAATTTTCTGCTAGATAATGTTATTATGGCACAGAAACGAGTAAATCTTTGTTGCAAATTTGGAATAATGAAAAAATTACTATCTGCGACGGGCTATTTATAGGATATGGGCATTTCTTCATATACAAAATGAAAGGGGGTGGCGTACACTTTTGACGCCTTGATCGGTTTAGTGATTTTCAGCCAATTGAACTTAATTAAGTTTGACCGAATGTGGAGCGATGTTTAATACATGCGGCTGTCTTTTGTAAGAATGTGCGTTCTATTCCCGATATAGCCAGCCATAGTTCTTTAAATAGCGGTCACCTCAGTGATTCTTCGAATAGTTGAGCCATCGAGTAATCAATCCACTAAAAGCTTGAGGTTTGGAGGATTTCATCGAAATAGAGAAGCTCAGAATGTCTTTTACTTTAGCCCTTACTGACAACCCTGTTGGGTGAAGGTAAATGTGACATGACATTCTATTTTAGACGCACTCAGCACTATATAAAGTTAGTAAATCATTTTGGAAGGATTTCAAATTATACCAACAACTATAATGCAATACGACTGACAAACTGACAAATGTGATAAATGTAAAGTGTCTCAGCATAGCACTTGATAAATTACTTGATTTTCGTGCTCATATTGATTCTATATTTCCAAAGATACTTTTTACTCTGCGGAAGTTATACAATATGAATATATTCCTTTCAAATCATATTAAAGAGAGGTTAGCTCATGCCTTGCTGATGTCTCAAATTAATTATGGTATTGAAGTTTTTGCGGGAACAAATCTTGGTTGCCTTAGTTTAAGGCGAATTAAAGTTTGAACTTTTGTTTGAATCAAAAAATATATTTTTTGGACGGCTATGCGTCTTTATTTCTTTATTATATTTATTGATTTTGAGTTAGCACGTAACACATATGTGTTCTTATGTGGTGTTTTCTTAACTAACAATTCCTTCCTTAAATACTAAATTCTTTATCAGTTGTAATGAATATGAGTTTTCTTATCTTTTAACATATGTTTTCCTAAACGAACAGATGTTTAGGGGTTTTCCTTAGTTTATTGTTTAGTCTTCTCAATTTGTGTTTAGGACCAATTGTTATCAATAATAAGGGTTATTATGTCTGTGGTTTAAATATGGTTTTTGTTAGTTTAGGATTAGTGGTTTTATCTGTTTAAAGATAATTTTTATTTATAGAAGGATACTTAGTCTAGACAAAAATGTGTTTACATATTTATTACAGTTTAAATGTGTTTCTTAAATACTAAGATAAAATAATGTCTGTGTTTTGGTCATTTACTGAGACTGATCTTAATTTGTTATTTTATTTATGTCGTTTTCGAGTCAGACCTTAACTGGCGCTATGATCATATATCATAATATGCTACACGTTTTTTACGTGTTCCCTTTAAAAATTATGTTGAATTTCGAATCATTAAATCGTTTTCAGGTTCATTGGGTCAACTAGAAATCCACAACTTGTAATTCCTCTCATATCAGGCTCTTTTATATTCTTAAAAACTTTCACGGTGCGCGTTAGCAGAGCTTGGAATCGGCACCCTCTGCATCTACGAAATTTTGCTTAATCAAATCACGTTTTCTAGCACAAATATATTAGATTTGCATAAAGCGAACTTCAGTAGCCTATTTTACATTATGAGCTCATTATCGACACTTGGGTTTTCTTGTTTATTTGCTTTATAACTGTATTTGGTTTGGAAATCATAATATAAACTTTGCTATTAACATTTGAATTTATATTTGTTTTGTTATTATTATTATTATTATTTTTTTTTTTTTGATATTTAATATTGCATTTAAGAATTTTATACTTTACTAGCCGACCCGGCAAACGTTGCTTTGCCTTCAAATTTTATTTTTATTGGAAATGTTTCAATGTTAAACAAAATTCTGTTTAAATACCGTTAGCAGGAACAGAAATAATTGCTTTTTAATTTGTGGTTTGTATAGGAGGTACCACTCCCCATTGTCCAATCCCGCCCATATTTGCAGCAGCACTTAAGATATGTACACCAAACCTACGCACCAAATTTTGTTCAAATACCGTAAGCAGGAGCAGAAATAATTGATTTTTAATTTTTTGTTTGTATGGGAGGTACCACGCCCCTTTGTCCAATTGGACAGAATTGTAAATCTAAACCATCCCGGGCACCACCCAGACGCATATACAAAAATTTATGCAAAGCGGTCCAGCCGTTTAGGAGGAGTTCAGTGACAACGCCCGTATAGTAGAATTATATATATAAAGATTTGTGACGTTATATAATTGGCCTTTTTGGCTTTCCTGCGTAACGATGTATGAATAAATGAATAATTAAATGAAATGAAATGTTGAAAAAACCCATAGAAAGTTTATCAAATGCATGATGTGTGCCGATTTGATTAAATTTAGTACAATAGTTTCTAAGATGTGGATTAAGGAATATATGGTTTAAATCGGTCGGTTTTTCTCAAGTTTTATAGACAATTCAAAACGTATACAATAGACTGCTGCCTATTAATTAGAAATTACAGTTAATTCGGAAAATGTACTAATTTGGACGGGAACTGCCAAAGCAGTGTTGCAATGTGCTTCGTTTTTATTCTGATTGCTGAACGCTCAAAGTGTACCAAATTTGACTAAATTAAGTGGAGCGGAATAAAAGATATTAGCCTAGAATATTGGGCTCAAATGGGTTATTTATATGGAAGCTACAAGGTGGGGAGTGATAAATCGGTCGATTTTTTAAAAAATTTTAAAAAAAAAAAAGAGAAAAATGAAAGTTATTGCAGTCTAAGAATGAGGAGTAACAGAGAAATAACTGATTTCGTGAAAATCGGTCAATTCGAATAGGAGCTGGCAGAAGGGACATAGACCATTTTCAATCTCCGATTACGACGTGACAAAGTATTAGACTCCGTCAAATTTTATCTCTCAATCGATTTAAAAAGTCATGAAATACATTTGATCAAAGGATACTTAATGCAGGGTGGCGCACGAATCGTGCTACAAACTCAAAACGGGAACCAATGAAGACAGTTATTTCAAAATGTTGAAGGACTTATTTTTATCCAGAACAGCATTTGGTCCCAGCAGGACGGAGCAACTGCACACATAATCAAGCGGGTTAGGACGGAGCTCTAACGAAAATTCCCAAACGAACTAATATCCAGAAACTCCACTTTCCGCTATCCCTCGAGGTCACCTGACCTGACTGCACTAGACTTTTTTATGGTGTTATGTCAAGCAAGAGGTGTACAAACCGAAATCAAGGAATTTAACTGAATTGCAGCAGTTCCATTAAAACAATAATTAAGGCAATCCCGACTTCAAAACTCCAGGCCACAATGAATAATTTTCTGATCGCATATCGTATGCGTAAATGAGCATGGAAGTCATTTACGGTCTATCAGCTACAAATCCAATTAGTTATATAAAACAAAACTGCATTTTCTATGCAATAAAAAATATATGTAAATAAAATATATTGATTAAATATATTGAGTTTCTTATTGCAGCACAATTGATGCGCCACCCTTCTTTCTGGGTGTTACATTTTTGGTAAAGTATTCGAGTGAAATGTAAAAATCTGTCTAAATTTTCAAAAACGTTAATTTCCCGTTGAATTTTTTTGGAAGACAGTTTCCTGTTAGACAGTGTTATAAAGGCACAGAAACAAATAAAGCTGTATGAAGGTGCGGATACTTGAATAAACTGCATATTCGCAATAATGCAAAAATACTGTTGAGTACCGGATAAATAGGTCTTCCTTTCTTTTTCATGCCATATATTTTTGACGCATCGGTTAATTTAGTGCTTTTCGTTGAATAATAATGTGCTAATAAAACAAACCCTTTAATAAAAAATCTGGTAAATCAGATAAAAAATGGTATTTACAATGAAACACGCGTTTTTGTTTTCTTTTGTGCTGACTGTAGTTGTACCATCAACACAAAATGTTTATTATTCCTTTTTATATATATTAACGTAATGTTTTTTTTTTATTCTTTATGGTTCTGACTTTCTCCAGCATTTATTATCACTCAGTTTTAACTACGTTTGATACTTAAATGTATCTCTCTCCCTCTCCCTCTCCCTCTCTGTCACTCATTTTGCATCGTACGTGCTAGTTAACTAGCGCCTTCTGAACTAAGTTAACTGAGACACATTTTCTTCTCGATGCAAGAATCCTACATCGTGAGAGTTTCCGTTCTCATTTTTTCGTTTAATGAATTGCTAAATTAAATAACAAACACAGCACAAACGGAGAAAAATGTTCAAAATGGCAAACCATGAATTGTGGATACCCTACCAAAACGTGGCGTACGCCGACGGGTCTATGAGCGAAATATCGAACGTGCATGTCAACATTGCAGCATGATATTTCAACAAAATAAGTGCTTTGCAAATGAACAAAATGTGTTTTTTAGGAAGAATTTATTGTAATATTATATTACAATTAAATTCTTCTATGCAGCATGTAGTTACTTGTTCTGAATTGTCACATTTTTGCATTTACATAGGTATTCTTTTATTTTGATAAAAAATTATGAATATATTTGGTTGCATACATTGTCTTGTTGATTATATAGAGTTTCGCAACAGAAATCAGCCTTTTGCCTAGATTTGGCTGCTCCAGTCTTTTTTGAGTTTATTTGAAATCCAGAGTAAAGAGCGATTGAAAACCATTGCCTTTGGCATTGTTAACAAATAGAACTGGTTTGTTAAACCGGAATCGAATGATTAATATTCTGCCCCTTCAGTCGATTACTTTTGCGACGCAACAAACAAAATTATTCGACGTTCTTGAGAGGTATGTATAACGCTCCATGACTTGATTGACATGTTTTTTTTATTAAATAAATTTGTATTTATATCTTGACATTTTCATAGATTTTCAAGATTCCCATAATTTTGTCAATCATCCTATTGTTAATAACATTCCTTCGGTATGCTCCACATTTCAAGGGGCATGCTAGGTGTAATTTAACTCCCAGTACATGATTGTAATCATTGCCTCAAATAAGAATATTTTAAGTCGAAGTAAGACAAATCCTGGTTTTAACATTTTCATATTTACCCTTGTAGGAGGAAGAATCACTATAAACGTGTACAACGGTGGTACACGTTTATAGTGAACACGGTTGGTAGCAATTATCCTTATGAAGCATGTCACACCACGTTTCAGGCGGACTTTGTGTATAGAGAAATCTTCTATCTTCTTCTTCTCTTCTATATATATATTATATATATATATTATATTATATATTATATTATTTTATTATATATATATATATATATATATATATATATATATATATATAAATCAATTGCTGTGCGTTAGTCTCGCTAAAGCTCGAGAACGGTTGGACCGATTTGGCTCATTTTGGTTTTAAATTATTGGTAGAGTATTCCGGAAGGTTCAAAAGGTTTTATTTGAAGTGATAGATGGCGTTGGAGATGAGATTTTTGCAATTAATTTGTTTTACCACATTAACATTTTGAAGGCAAAACAACGTTTGCCGGGTCAGCTAGTGCTGAATAAACTTTGGTAAAATTTTCTACGTTCTCCACAATATAAAACATCTTGAAGCAAATAGTTTCATACGTATCCCAATCATTAGACAGAAACTGTCTGAATATATGTATGTGTCAGGCAAGAGGGAAATTGAAAAGTCTAGAAAATCTCGTATGATTCCGTTCAATCAGTGTAGAACTTGAAATATATCAGTATCTTGCAATTTAATAAGGACAAGTCATTATCAAAAAAAAAAAAAAAAAAAAAATATACTGCATCTGTACTTAAGCTGCTTTCTTATCAAAATTTACACATTTTGGCTATTTTTCCAAAACTTCAAATCCCTTAAAGCACAGCATAAAGTTGAACCACCAATGTTTTACGTAAAACACTTACAAAGTCATGTTTTATTGAACCAAAAACGAATTTTAATTTATTTTAATTTTTCAAAATTTTGTTCAATCAAAAACCACGCTGGATACGCCTATAAAACATATGGTGAAGATTGTGGGTAAAGATTTTGGAACTAAACCAAAATGGAACTCGTGCATAAAATATTTTTTTTTAAATCGCAGAGTTTTTGTATCTAAATTTTAGTAGAAGAAGACGACTTGAGCTATTTTTGACTGAAGAATACGAGTATAATTTTTCCAAAATTCACCATTAATATTAAACAATGTACACTCGGGCAGGAATCAAATATGTTTCACTCGGAATGCTAATCTTCGGTACTCTGCTATTATCAGTTGATCCCAAAAGGCCCCAAATAAGAAGTTTCTTGAAAACGCTGGAACTGCTACGTAGAAGCAGCGATCTCAAGGAATTGTGATTGCATTATAAAAATAAATACCAGGAGTACAGAACCTGGAAGAAATCATATATTTTCATAGGCACTTCATCAAAGCGCTACAAACTTTTTACAACGCTTCAAATAAGGGGCTTCTTGACAACGCTGTATGTAACTCATAGCTACAAGCAGCAATCTCACTGAATTGTGATTACTCGTACATTACAAAAGCAAATACCAGGAGCACAGAAAACTTAAGAAGTTGTAGTATCAGTTGGTTTCCGAAAACCTATTGGTTGATTTTTTTAAACGTATATCTTAAATCCTGAAAAAAACTATCTACATCTTTCTTCTTAACATTTTTTACTGCAAAAAATAGTCACAAGAAGGGATCATTCAGTTTAAATCATCTCAAGGCTTACTTTTCGAAACAAATTTGATGACAAATATGAGAAATCAAAAACGGTAAAAATCGATTTTGATACAAATTCCCATAACGTTTTCCAACCTAGCTGCGACTTTGTGATTCCTGTTCCTGATACGTTTAACACTTAGTACTAGAAATAATAATAATAATAGAAATAATTCGCTTTTCCCATCGTTACTATCGGAAAAATTTTCTGTATTTTTACTACAGACCCAAAATAACGTTTTTAATGTTAAACATCAATTTGGAATCCTGGATACTGGAGCCCCAAAACCTGTGAATTTCGCACGACTTGATTCTAAAGAGTATAAGTCATCATTCATTTGTTATTTTTAACCCATGCAAAGAAAAACTAATAAACTACTGCTTAAATATTTCAAAGCAATCCCCCACTCAATGGTTTAAAAACTCTACCATTTAGTAGCGCTCACTATTTTAAATAGTTTACTCTCAGCCTCTTTTATTATAATGTTACAAGTACTTTCACAAATCAACACTACCAAACATAATACTCGCGGTAAACTGAAAATCCATTTAAAATTGTGCGCCGAATCTCAAATTCTCCCCCAAAAAAGCACCGTAGCGACCAATAACAACAACGTTCGTCCATGTACGAAAAAACCACTCCGCATTTAGGTGAGTTATCTTACAAGGTAGCATGTTCAACCCCCAATCAGTGCTTCGATGTATTCCGTGTTGTTCACATCAGCTTTATTTGGGTTATAGCGGGAATACGACGCTACTCTGTCTACTACAGTAAGGAAGATAATCAAACCAATTTCGCCCCTCCACTCTATCCATAAGCATCAATCAATTATTTGTGTGTCCGTGTAAAGTGTAGATATTTTTAACTGTCAAAATGCGTGCTGCCTTAGGATTAAAACAAGTAACCAGAGCTTCCAGAAATGTTAAACATTACTCCTCTCTAGCTGAGCCCAAGGAACCGATACTCAAGACATCTGCTATACCGGGGCCCAAGTCGCTGGAATTGAAAAAACAACTGGGTGTCATACAACAACCTGAAACGGTCCAGATTTTCGCCGATTATGAGCGTTCCACTGGCAACTATTTGTGCGATGTGGACGGTAACATGCTATTGGATGTGTATACGCAGATATCCTCGATGCCCCTGGGCTATAATCATCCACGTTTATTAAAAGTCTTCCAAAATGATGTAAATCTAAAAGCTTTAATAAATCGTCCAGCATTGGGCGTATTTCCCGGCAAGGAATGGCCTGAGAAATTAAACAGTGTGCTGAAGCAGGTAGCCCCCAAGGGTCTGAACAATCTGACGACCATGATGTGTGGTTCCTGTTCCAATGAGAACGCGTACAAAAACATCTTCATGTGGTATAGGCAAACACAGCGTGGTGAAAACGTCACCTTCACCGAAGAAGAGAAAAACTCGTGCATGGTGAATATGGCACCAGGAGCCCCTAAACTGAGCTTGCTTTCCTTCAAGGGAGCCTTCCATGGACGTACGATGGGAGCCCTTTCGACTACACACTCAAAATATATACACAAGATCGATGTACCTTCATTCGATTGGCCGGTGGCCAGTTTCCCAGAATATCGTTATCCTTTGGAAGAGAATATTGCGTACAATCAGGAACAGGACAATCGCTGTTTAGCTGAAGTCCAAGACTTGATCGAACAATATAAGAAAAAAGACATCCCTGTGGCTGGTATTGTCGTTGAGCCCATTCAAAGTGAAGGCGGTGACAATGAAGCTTCTCCAGAATTCTTCCAGCAACTGCAACGCATCTGCAAAGCCAACGGTATGGCTTTGCTCATCGATGAAGTGCAGACTGGGGGTGGTGGTACCGGCAAAATGTGGTGTCACGAATACTTCAATCTGCCCTCGCCACCCGATGTAGTCACTTTCAGTAAGAAAATGCAATTGGGCGGTTTCTTCCACAGTGCCGACTTTCGTCCCAAAGAAAGCTTCCGAATATTCAACACCTGGATGGGTGATCCCAGCAAGGTTCTGCTGCTCGATGAAGTTATCAAGGTTATTAAAGAAGAAAACCTGCTAGATCAGGTACAAAAAACGGGTAGAGTACTGAAGAATGGTCTCCTGGAATTGGAAAAGGAATTCTCTACCATTGTAAATTCCACACGAGGACGTGGCACCTTCCTGGCCATCAATTGTAAGAATGGCAAAGTTCGTGATGACATGGTGGGAAAACTAAAAATGATGGGTCTGCAAACTGGAGGCTGTGGAGAGGTAGCGATAAGATTCCGACCCGCCTTGATATTCCAAGAGAAACATGCCAATATTGTGTTGGATCGTTTCCGTAAGGTTCTCAAAGAGATGTAAGCGAACACAAAAGCAAACAAAAAAAAAAAAAACGAGTTATACAAACCTCGACTCTAAAGTATATTTTATAAAAATAAACTGGTCTAAGTCACACATATTCAGTCTATTCATAGTCTCCGCTGCTGCAAGAGAAATAGAAAAGCACAAAAACGTTGAATACACAAAAAGCCACAAACATAAAATTCCTAATACATATAGAATTATTTTGAAAGTGGTCTATGTCACAAAACACTGCAACTTTTTATTATTAAGCCTCGTTGTCACAATAAAGATTATAACGTATAGAAGTATAGTATAAACATATGCAAGCCAATGTTTAATGGATTCTATGATAAACGTCAATCGAGCATAAAATATAAGATTTAAATATGCCCTGAAATAAAATAAAAAAAGGATAACATTTAATTTTGTTTTTACCTAAGTGAATTTTTTTTATCTTTATGGGAAGATGAATTGAACAAAAAGCGATAGACAGTAAAGAGTTCAATGATAAACAAAGCTCTCCCGATAATATAAAAGGAGCTTATGTGAAACTACTATTCCGCAACTGTTATATTATGCAAAACTACAACAAACTACATAATGACGCCAAGAGACCATTTAACAAATATGCTCAATCAGAAGTCATCATCATATCACACTTTCATATAAAACTGTTTAAAAAAAAAAAAAAACTTAGTCCACTTTCAAAACCAACGGCTGAACTTGAGATCTCTATTATTATATAATAATAGTAGTTTGCTATTCACAAAAGAAAAAGAGTGTAGATTTAAAAAGAAAATTTTAAATTAATAATCACAGAACACAATTGTTTTCTCTTTTATTCGTGGTTTTTTTTTATTGGAAATCAAGAAAAAAATTCTACATCAGCGAGAATATAACCAAATATTATCAATTTATGTTGACTTTAATTTAGCGAGACAATAAAATAATAAAAACAAAAACAATGTTGATTGAAAACAATTGAGTGTACACAAACAAAAAAAAATTACTAACATTTATGTTTCTGTCTTTCATTCTCATTGTTAGAGCTGTGAGTATGGTAAGGAAATCTTAATGAGTTTCGTTAATAATATTGAAGCAAAAATACGCTTAGTACGATAGGGGAAGCCATCTCTCTTTTGTATCGCTTTAGAGATGCCAAGCAATTGAATTGTTTTGATGTAGCCCAGCATAACTCATACAACCCCATAGGCGAAATTAAGGGAGGTTGCTGTTTTGTATTCAGGGAATAAAAAAGATCGTAATAGAATAAAAAGTCAACAATTGAATAAAAGAGAATAACATACGGGTATACAACAGCAGTATACAACAGCAGCACAATAATAAATAGAGAATAAACAAATAGAATAATTGAATGATAAATTAATAAACAAATGAAGGAATAAATTAACAAATGCCTAAGTGATAAATAAATTAATAAATGAGTGCATGAGCAAGGAACCCCAAATAAAAGTCATTAGATTGACTTTTAACCAAAACACTATCGGAAAGAAAACGTCTTGCGTATACGTTCTGTGAAAAAACTACCAGGAATTGGCCAATAAAACACAGCACATAATTATTATTCATTCAAATTTATTATATTGTCTTCAAAGTGTTTCCCTTCAGAAATAATCATCAAAACGTATTTTCGGGAAAAGTCTTCAGTTCTTCGAGCGAATTTTCTGTTATGTTTTCTATTCACCGAAAACAGTTTTGCCGGTGTGGAACTTTGAGCTTTAAAGAGAGGAGAAAGTGAGCCTGACTCATATTAGGTGAATTGAATACAGTGCATTGTTTGATCAGAAATTCGTTCACAATCATAGCTTCGTGAGATGTTGTGTTATCACGGTGCCAAATCCATGCGATTTTTTTCCACAAGCCTGCCCTTTTTCGATGAATTTATTTATTTAGTGTCCGACAAACTGCAAGAATTCCGAATACACGACATCCTGATAGGTAAAGACAACAGCCAACATTACCTTGACTTTTGATCGACTTTGACATGTTTTTTTTTTCGATTTCGGCTCAGTTGGAAGGCGACATTCCGAAGTATATTGACTGGTTTCATGTTAAATTCTTTAACCCATATCTGACTACCAGTCATAATGCGAAATTGACTTGTTCTACTATCATCATCATCATCAGATACCTTTACGCGATTGCATTTTTTGCAAAAAAATGCATGAATCGCGTTTCATACCCAAAATATTGTGTAAAGTGGTACAAATTGATTCCTAAGACAGAAAATTCAGCGGCTATTTCTTTCAACTTCCTCGAATCACTTCCTCGAATTTATGGCTAAACAGAGCAAGACAAATATTCCCAAACATCTCTACTGCTTTCGAATGGACTTTACCACTTTTGTACGAGTACACTTGTTATCCATAAAGTGTACTCACGTTAAGTGCATAAAATAAATAAAAATCTCAAAACACACGAGACGAGCGGACAAAATCGAGCACTAAATAAGAAACAAAATAACAGATTGTATTCACACTCCGCGTCAGTATAGGGAATAGTTGTGCCACTCAGCGACTAAAAGATCCCTTTAAGCATGCTTTATAAATTATCAATTCTCGGCACATTTTTGATATATTGTATTAGTTTAGCCCAATAAAGATCAAATGTATATCTGGTGTAGCAATTCACAAATTAGACCATAAAGCTCTTAGAGTGCCATTGGGGCAAAAAATTGCTTTCGCAGCTCATAGCACTCTTATAGGACACAAACCAAACTGTGACAACATGGAGATATTTAATGGAAGAGAAAAACTACGCTTAAATATACACATTAGAACTGCTCCACATAATTATAAATTTCCTGCCATCTCTTCAATAAGACATGACAGATTTTCGCACATTCAGTGAACTTACAAGCATTCTATTTTTAGACTCACTCAACGGAACCTACAGTGAGTCTCAAAAGCATTTTGCCTATAAAGAATTTGATACTTAAAAAAAGGAGACCCGAATTACACGCTTGTTTAACAAAAAAAAATTCAAATTTTATTTGGAATATGCTAATAGGAACTTAAACATTAATTTCTTTAAAAAACAAATTAAAATACTTCGATAATATTAGAGATATTTAAGTTTTTATAGGTTACATAAGTATTTTGCTTTTTACTTTTAGGTCACATACGTATTTTGCTTTTTAATTTTAGTAGAGAATTTTATTAATACAACAAAGATACATAATTAAATTAATATTTGGTAGGATATCCATTGTTAGCTAAAACAGATTCTAAGCGTCTTGGCATTGATTTCACTAGGTTTTTGCACTTTTCGATCGGTATTTTGTCCCATTCTTCTTGCAAAACTTGTTTTAGTGTGGCCTTTGAGGAAATATGGTGTTCCCTTATTTTTTCCTCCAGGTGAGCCCAAAGATTTTCTATCGGGTTTAAGTCCGGACTCTGGGGAGGTGTTGGTAAATGTTTGGTATTGTATAAAATCCACAGTTTAACGTCCGCAGCAGTATGTTTTGGATCGTTATCATGTTGGAAATAAAACCCATTTCTTGGAAGGCTCATTTTATCGGAACTAGCATGGAGGTTTTCTTTCAGGATGGACAAATAAACATGCCTGTCCATAATGCCATCGATAAATACCAGGTTGCCAACTCCTCGGGCGGACATACAGCCCCATACCATTACCGAACCTCCTCCATGTTTGACAGTTGGTTTTATATTTTTAATATTGAGGGCTTCATTTGGCTTACGCCACACCATGCGTCGTCCATCAGAACCGAAAATGTTGTATTTGCTTTCGTCGCAAAATATCACCGTTTGCCAAAACTCAAAACTTTTGGTTTTGTGTAGCTGAGCGAAAGAAATCCTCTTTACACGATTTACTTTTGAAATTAGCGGTCTTTTTCTTGATATTGTTGGATCTCAGTACTCTACGGATCGTCTCGTTGCTTACACTTGTTGCTAGAGTACGACTGAGACTGTCGTTGATTTTTGGTGCTGATAAATGTGGGTTATCATGGTTTTCTTTTAGCATTCTTCTTTCATTTCTCTCTGAAAGCAATTTCGGACGTCCTCAACGGGCTTTATTTTCGATATTGCCACGTTCTTTTGCGCGTTTTATCACATTTTCTATTGTTTGACGGCAACGTTCAAACATTTCACTAATGTCTTTTATCGTTTTCCCTGGCCATAAAGGTGCAAAATGATTTTTCTTTGCGCAAAATTCGATTCTTTACCTTTCGGCATTTTTTTTTTATAAAAAAAACTCAATCAGTGCACACTAAAAGACTATTTATGACTAATTTCAATAGAAGTAATCATGGCAAGTCTAACCCAATTAAAAAAGAATAGAAAACCTAAAGAAAGAAATTGTAAAAATTGTAAAAAATAACGGAATTAGAAAAAAAGCAAAATACTTTTGTGAGCATCGAAGTTAGCGCAAAACAATTACAACGCAACAAAAACACAACGGAGTTGATGTTTTTTTGTAATTTTTTTTTTTTTTTTTTTTTGGTATTTGCATTTTGAACAATATATGTTAGGCAAAAGCAAAATATATACATTAAATTTTCGGACAATTCCATGCATTTTAAAAGAAAAACTATGAAATTTATTGTAAAAACGTATAGGCAAAATACTTTTGAGACTCACTGTACAGTTTAACGACGATTCCAAAAGTCAAGTTGGGAAACATTTGCCGGACTTGTCGATTACTCGACTGCTCGTAGTGTTCGTCAGACACATTGAAGTGAACGCCGCTTAAATAATGACAGGTGACTGTACCAGGTTATAAAAGCGAATAATAGTCGCATGTACTAATCGCGCCTCAGTCAGTCACAGAATAAATATACTGGCAGTTGAAATTTTACGTCTTATTTTGAAATACATTTTTTGGTTTGAGTTTAGCTTCAAACAATTGTAAAGGTAAAAGAGTTTATATAAGGAGATCACATGAAACCTCAAATGGTCATAGATCTGGCCATTAAACCATTTGATCTTATTTTCAATGGTCGCAGTGTTACCAAAATAAATTTGTGTAGCTGTCAGTGCCTTTCTCCGGAAAGGTTGATACGAAATTTAGTTTTCTAATGGACTAAATTTGTAAGAAAAAAGAAATAACAGTAGGAATTAAAGCTTTAAAAATATTTCGGTATTGTTTCGTTTTATCTAGTTATATCAACCAATTTTTTCCGCATTTAGGCTACAAACAAATACATTTGAAAATCTATGCTGGATTAAACTCACCTTGGCCCTGATGTGTAAGCCTAACAAATTGTTGTTGCATTACAAAATTTTCTTCGGGCTTTCCTAACTCAAATCTTGTCAGAGCAAAATATGTGCATTCTGAATTCTATTTTAAAATATTTGAAAACATTGGATGCCGGGATGCCTACTGTTTCATGGCAAATGATGAAAGTTGTTGTCCGGGTTACCAAAAATTTAGTTCATTTTAAAAATTTGTTACTGATTAATCTCAGGAAGAGCTCTCTTTGACCCGATTCTGCTGTAATTGGAAATACGAGTACATATTTCCAAATTTATAAACTCGAATGAAACCGTATGCTGCAAAACCAACAATTATTCTAACAAATCATAATTGAAAAATAAAATAATTCAGTAAGAGAATAAAACGTAGAGTAACATAAATAAACACAACAATAAATAGTACAATTTGAAAGCTGAATACTAGTGCTGGTAGTACCAGAAGTTGCCATTAACGTCAATTTTGTAACAATGTATATTTTCATTGAACTGAAAAGGTTGATTGTTTAAATTTCGGTTTCAATTCCAATTTCAATCTATTTATTAATCAATCAATGCCCATAATGGACTATACATTGATAGAAATTTAAGCTAAGTGGTAAGAAAATATAATGTTTGTGTTTAGTTTCGCGTGTGAATATGACCCTTCGGCGGTTATATAATCCCGATTTAATAATTCCGCTTCATGTTAAGCCAAAATTGGTACATGACTTAATAGTGTCGCATAAAAATTATTGTATCGAAATATATGCTGGTACAGTTAAAAGTAATATAACGAAAATCCAGTTTTCCTTCAATCTTGCTGTACGAGTACGTTATCTGTTTTGGCTTCGTCGAATTGTTCACGCGTCTCCGTTTGTGATGCAATTTTTAGGTTGTTCCTTTCCTAATTTTGTAGTTATTCGTTCGTTGCTTTTGCTTTTAATTCTATTCAAAATCAATCACCGCTGTTTCTTGCAGAATTATTTAAATTCATTCGATCAGTTCGCACTAATCAATTGATTATTCATAATACAAAATATTACATGAGCACTCACTCTCAAGTAAGAGTAGCCAGGCAGTTTAACAAACTTCCAAACACATTCAATTTTTTTTTTTTCTTCATCATCCCAAAATACTTACAAAAAGAGACTTTTTGCGTATTTCAATGATATTCCTCATCTATTGGGTGATTTTTTAAGATTGAAGTTTATCAGGTTGGCAGCACTGGTTGGTAATGGCGTCCAAACGTCATCTGTCAAAGTGAAAAGTGTACAGTATACTCTGCCATTTCATCATGGAATGACGAACGACTTACCACAACGCCTAATTTTTGGTGAATGGGCCTTACAAAAGCTCAATGAAAAATCGCTGTTTTGTGTTCAGCGATGAGGCTCATTTCTTGCTGAATGGATACGTAAATAAGCAAAACTGTCGCATCTGGAGCGATAATTACCGATGCATCTCGAAAAAAGCGACAGTCTGGTATGGTTTATGGGCTGGTGGCATCATCGGTCCATTTTTCTTCAAAGACGACTGTGAAAGAAACGTTACCATCAACGGCGAACGACATGGAGCCATGATACGCGATTTTTTTTTTGCCTAAATTGGCTGAGTTGAATTTGGTTGACATGTGGTTTCATCAGGACGGTGCAATATGAAACACTGCTCGTGAAACAATGGATATGTTGAGGACAGTTTATCTCTCGATTTGGCCCTGTGGGTTGGCCCCAAAATCTTACGATTTAATGCCTCTTGATTATTTCTTGTGGGGTTATGTCAAGTCGTTAGTCTGTGTGGACAAGCCGAACACTATTGAAGCCTTATAGGATAACATAATATGCGTTATTCGTGAAATATAGGTCAAAATGCCCGAAAAAGTGACAAAAAATTGGACTTTCCGAATGGACATTTTGAGACGGAGCCGCGGACAACATTTACGTGAAATTATCTTTAAAAATTAAATGGCAAAGACCAATTTATCGATTCCAATAAGAAATTTTAATATATGATGCAAATTTGAGTGTTTTATTCGATTAAAAAAAAAAAACTACAATTAAAAAATCAGCCTATATAATTATGCTCTTAAGCCTTTTTTTTCTTTAATATTGCCTTTAGATATATTGTTGTCCATCTTTTTTTTCGTTCTGAACGGGGAAATGATTATCGCTAAACTTCTTATTATTTTTTTTTTTTGAGCTATTACTTGTATAGCATCTCAATTACTTAGTTAATTACATCTTACAAAAATTACTGGTAATTATTAACTTTTGCCATTTAATCTGCTATTAAATTTTTCGTTATTGTATCAAGCAGCTGTAAATTCCAATCAAAGTTTTAATTCCATATTTTAGGACGAAAAACATACAAAGTGAAAAATTCTAATAAGTGAAGTAGACTGTCGTATTGTAAATCTGCTATTAAGATACACAACATTTTTATAACATTAGTATTGTAAAGTTGTATAGTGTATCTGTTATTGAATTGTGGAGAAGATATCTTGTAATATTGTAATTTAATCAAATCGGCCTTAAGGCTTAAAATTACAATCCTGAATAGAAATTAAATTAAATTAAGTATAAATCTATTTCCTACAAACAAATCCTAACCGTAACACACACCTTTCCGAACAAAAAAACAATAAAATTATATAGCCAAATATAATGAACGGAGACTCTCACTGAAAAAAACAAGAAGCAAATAGATCTAAGTGCTGATTAAATTAGTAATATCGCATTAACTTTCGTTCAAAAGTTGCAGGACTAACTGAGAAATTCTTCGACTCAGCAAGCGGAGTATTCCACAAACGCGCTACGCAAACAACAAATGATCCCTCCACAAGAGAGCTGTGGAGAAATTCAATAAAAAGTTATGCATTTCCGCTTGAATGCAAAAAATTAAATAATCTTACAATATAATTCGATTCATAAAATTTAATAAAGAAAATGTTTAAGAAATGTTTCATATTGTGAATAATTATGCCTACACCTGCCACCATAAACATACCTCAATATTTTGTGGAAGCACACATGTAGTCTAGAAATGTTGGTCCCACTTGTCCTAGTTTATAGTTCTAGTCCGTAAATGATGCAGGACATAAGTAACATACGAGTATGACTCAGTTTATATTCATGAATAAAATTACATTTATTTTTTAACAGATGCGAGCAATACTGACCAGTGAATTTCAGATGAGAATCAATTAACAAATCCAAGACAAAGAATTGATAAAGATGATTTTACAGCAGTATTTTGCAGTATTTTGCTGATTTTAGCTGCAAATATGACCAATGTTGTCATCAAGATCGGATATACAGTTATTAATGGTAGATGTAGAACTAGAGAGAAGTAATTGAATATCATCGGCATAAATACTAAGCGAAGAGTTCATTACGCAGGCACGAATGTCATTGATATATATCATAAGCAAAAGTGGGTCTAAAATTGAAATTTGCGGTAAAAAACTGAAGGCGACCACATAAGAAAGAAGACACAAGTTTGCCTGAAAAGTACGATAGATGGAAATAAGTGGAAAGTTTATATAAGAGTATAGAATAGTCCATGAAATCAAATTCTTGGCTTAAGTTTAATACACCGACAATAACTGGATGCATTCCCTCAAGAGATTGTCTACTGTTGTCTGTTAGACAAAACATAAGAGAAGTGCTGTAATGCTTATGAATATCAAATTGGCAATTATCTATTAAAGAGAAACTTCCCAAGTAAGTTTTTCTGATCCATAATCAAGATTTCAAGAATTTTACACAACGCTGGTAATATAGAAATAGGACGAAAATCACCACAATCAGTGCCGGGCTTGTTCTTTTTCCAAAGTCATATAATTTTAGTTAATTTCCATGATTCAGGAAATTTGCATATACATACATACATAGTTACTGTCGAGTTTATTAGGTGCAAAAGTTTGCTTTCACAATCCAAAGGAGAATCGATTCAGAAGAAATTGGTTCATGCTTATATCATGTCTAGTATTCTATATTGTTTAGAGCTATATAGTAGCACTAATAAACAAAATATGAGGCAAATTCAGATGGCGTTTAATAGAGTTATGAAATATTTGTATTCGTGTTCATATAACACCGTATGTTAAACGTTTCTTGGGCTGTAGTTTGAAAAATTATATCGATTTGAGGTGATCGTTGTTATTTTATAAAGTTGTTCGACTGAGTAGTCCTCAACTTCATTTTATTTCATTTAATTTTTCACATTCCACTCGTAATAAGCAACTTTTTATTTCTAAAATAACCACACTAATGGGTCGTGCTTTTGCAGTAAGAGTGGCTCGAATTTACAATTTACTACCAAGTCATCTAAAGAGCTTTAAATTATGTCCTGAGTCCAACAAAAGGCACATTTTACAACACTTGCAGACTTTACTGTAAAATTTTGTTCAATTAAATTGTGAGCAGCCTTTATTACCGATTATCTTTTATTTCCAGATTATATACCGATTGACTTCTAGCTTTTGAATTAGTCTTTTTTCATACATTTTTTGTCTTTAATAATCATACTTCCTTTCAAATCATATATTTTTATAAATTTTAATTTAATTTAATTTTTATTACGTGTTTTTTTTAACTCATAATATTGAGCAGATTAAATCTAATAGATGAATTGTTAAATATTGTAATTTACTTATAACTGGCCGGAAGGCTTTAAATTACAAGTTAAAAATAAATAAATAAAATCGTATGCCATTTATTAGCACTCCCGGTTCAATTTGATCGTTTTTATTGTCTTTACCAAAAAAAAATTATGTTTCTATAGACGTACAAATAGTCGGAAAATCGTGTTTTTTCGCAGGTTCAACCATAAATTTCTTGAAAATGCCGCGTATTGTAAACCGGATTTGGGTTTTAAACATCAAAATCACGAACAAAGATAATAGTCCCTAAACTGTTTCTTAGCGTGATTTAAAAATAATTTTAACAACAGTTTGGACTGTAGACCATACTTCGTTGTGGTCTACCTAGTAGTTTACTTTCAGTTGGTCAAAATATACAAAATATAAGAAAATATATCGCATCTACAGTGCGATGTATTCCAAGAGATATGGATAGGATATCTTTAAAAGTGTACGAAATGTTATTGTTATTGAAATTTTAGCTGAAGTTCGTCGGTTGTCGAATATCGTGTGCTTGATTACTGTTTAATTAATGCAATCAAGGCATTCGAGCCATTTTCCGTAAGTCTCATCATCTTTCACAAACCTATCAAATGTGAAATGAACTAACATTTTTCCTTTGTTATTAAAGTTGCCATACATTTGATGCGTCTATAAATTCTATCCTATTCTACTTTTTTATTTTTTGACACAATAGTTGACACTTGTTTAAATACATGAGATACAATTATGGCGTATTACAAATAAAGACTTATGTATGAGCGATTAACAAATTTCTACTAACTTTAAATAAATTTGGTTTGATACATTCAGATATATTCAGTAGTACACACAATATTTATTTATAGATTCAATAACTTAGTTATTGAAGATTATAAATTTCCTCAATCAAGGCTAACAATTTAAATTTAAAGTTATAACATGCAGAGTTTATAACAGTTTTAGTATTTGTTTGCTAATGACCTACATAAGCATAAAACGCTCCAAATATAGTTTTAGTAGGTGAAAAGCATTTGCAGTTTGTGCTTTGTGTGAGTCTCAGTCGATTTTAAGTGTTAGAAACGGATAATAACCACTGGTGGCTATTAGTTGCCTAGCAGAACTACTTGGTTATTCATGCTTGGTGTTTAGGTCCCGCTCCATTCAGCAAATCTCAAAATACTACAGAAAGAAATTCATCTTGTCTCTAATGAAATAAAGAAGTGACTGGTTTTCTGTTTTGTTTTATGTACTTCTATTCGTAGGTTTATTTGTTTCTATGTACTCTTATGCCACAACCGAATTGAACTTATTGTTAGAAGAAATGATAAGATTAATTCTTAAATTTTGATATAGAAATAAACATGCGATATTTCTGTGACGTCTTGTTATCTTAAAAGGGGAAAATTTTTATACAAATGCCTCTTAAAATATAAGCTCATTTAACTTTTGTTTTCCGTCAGCTACTCTTGAGAGCAAATGAATTATGTATATCAAGCACTTATAAAGACAGTTTTGAGTTATATATTTTTGATATTGATATTTTACTTTTTTTTTTTTTTTAATTTTGTCATTCTTTATGGGAGAATAGTATTTAATTTTACAAATAGTTTAATTTGATTCCAATTGGCCATCAATTTAAGAAACTAGAATTCTACAACAGGGCAAAAACCAAAACAGACTAAAAGAAAATTCAAGAGATCATCAGTTTGCTTACCTGGTGACCCAATAACCTTTGATATGCTCTAATGGTTACTCAAAGTTCTGTTCGGTATGTATTTCAAGGCGACACTAATTTGTTGCTAGTCCAGCGATCGACAAACAAAAATCAAGCCACTCAAGCAACGCCCACGTCCACGTGCCACGTTCAAGCTTAGAAAGATAATATCCGCCGACATTACAAAAACCAGTAGAAGCAAAAATGGCTGGAGCTATCACGTGGAAGTTAGTTGCCGGTGGAAAATTCATCACAACAAAGCTGAAGACCAACTTTACACATTTAAGCTATATTCATAAACAATTCTTGAAGTTTTATTAATCACATTTACATAGTAAAAATGTTCTTCAGTCCTTCAATAAATTATTATGAATATGGCCCCTAAAATAGAAGAAAAGAGTTGCCAAGCCGTAACGTTTGCGTGATACTTGGATTACAAGCACAAAATGGAAAAGCCGGGCGAAACAGTTCTTTCCAGAGCAATCTTCAATTTGTTTCAACAACAAAGTTGCAAGTTGCACACCTTGCTAAAGCTGTCAAGTTTGTTTCTCGGCGGCTTTAGCCAAAAATAAATAATAATTTTTGGAAAGAATTTATCCACTTACAAATAACTCGTCCAAGCCACTCCCAGCAAAATGTAGGCCGTCAAATTGCACTAAGCTCAAGGAAACAGTAGAGTTGTTATTAATATCACAAAAAGCTAGCGTCAATTAGTGGCGGATTGGCGAGAGAAACTCACCACACAATTCCAGACCAGGAAAACAATCTTATTTCATACGGAACAGAGTTATCAAGTCATCGCGAGACAATAGAATTTCGATAAAAAAAAATGCTTCGTTCTAAGAACTAACAGCTCGGCCATCTCCAGTCTGTTAAAACCACAATAACAAAACTTAAAAATGAAGACCCCTGTTAATCCCAGTTGCCATCAACCTAAAATCATTCCACTTTTTATTATGTCTACATAATATTTATTTCTAATTCGTATTTTTGGTATTTCTTAATTTTTTTTAAAGAGAAATATAATCAGTTTAGTCATATATATAATTTATTTTCTTAAAACAAAGGGCTTAAACAAAATCGTTCACATAAAAGGTGTCACCACCCATGAACACACGCAAAATGGTCATGTAGAAAATGAAATGTAGAAATTATAAATTAAATTCGTAGTGTAGAATGTGATAAAAGAAGACAATAAGTTAAATTGAGAAACATTACTCACAAACGTACTAATAGATGTCTCTGTTTAAATTCTTACAACTGAAGATTATAAACCAGATATTTTTTCCAGGAAATAGTCATAATTTTCATTTAGGAAGAACTTAGAAGAAAATACACTATATTTGCCCATCCGTACAACGTTTGGGCTTAAGACATAATAGTTGCAATCCAGCAAATTCAAAAAGAGGTCTCTCCAGGATACTCGCTTGTCATCAGTTTCTTACTTGCAACACAATTTTCATTATATCCACAATTTTCTTTATTCGTTGACGACGAAGAAGGCTTCGAGGACTTCTTCATTGAATTCTGACGAACTTTACTAGAAAAAGAAGCCGTTATTGTGGTTGAGAATGTTTTAAAGCCTGGATCAGAGGGACTATTTTGGCAGTTAAACAGCATAGAAGTGATTTTTTCTAAATCATTTGTGGCGGCACGCTTGCGGACATTATTAAGTATAACAAAGGGATTGGAAGCCAAACGATTTGATGCGATAATACTTGACGACGTTACAGGTAAATGTGTACTGCTTCTGGCAGTAGTTGTCATGTCTTCTATCGTCTTATTCTGGCTACTTATTACGTCGTCATCTTCACCCCCTTTGCCATACGAATGTTCCTCTGGGTCTTTGTCATTTGTTTCTATAGTGGTTTCGTCGATATCGTCGCCATTTTCGCTGTCAGGTCGATTACCATCAAGACAATATAATAAACTAGAGCTAAGACGATTTTCATCAATATCATCAGTTTCACGAGAACTTTCGTAATCATCCGAATGACTAGAAAATGAAGCATCCTCTGGTGCAGCTGTCATAACACTGCGTGTTAATAAATAATCCCTGAAAAATCAAAATGCACCACAACAAATAAATAAACAAAGAAATTAATGGATAAATTTATAAGTTAGAATTTATATAGAATGTATATATTATAAATACATAAATATACATATGGTCCATTGATCGCTCTACCGGCTAATCAATAAACCAACTAAGCCATCAGGTTCATACTCACTTGAAATGGGCACTCAAGGTATCAACACCCCGTTGCCGCTTCTCTTTATCATCTGTAGGTTCTGTACTATCTGTATTAGAATTGGAATCTCCAGAGCCTGGTTCAAAAGCTCTATTCGATTGTTGCACAAAGCTCCTATTGACATACAACTGCTGTTGGCGTTTAAAAATATCAGAATAACCACCTAACGAGGTGGCATCTTCATTTATCACCTCGGGTTGAGGTGGCTGCTTCTGCAACTCCACTGGTTTTTGTCTTGTTATAACACCCGAAATTGAATTATTTTCACATCCTTCTGCTCCATCATCCTTGTCATCGTCTTCGGCATCATCTTCTTCCTCCTGTTGCCTGAAGCCAGATACATCAGCATGATTGATAGTTTGATTTTGATCTGTGGAGCTGATAGTGGTGGTTAAAACCATAACAGGCTTGCGGGAGCGAGGTGTCATTATAGATTCCTGTAATCAGCATTAGCAGATAATACCCAATGTTTTTACAATATAATAAAGAAGAATTGAAAGAGGAAACTTGTCGTTGTCGGTTATTTCTAATTCTTACCTGCATAGCTTTGGGCATGCGCTGCGTGGATTTAGTTATTGGCGACATAGATCTTCGGCCCAATAATAGTGATGGTGTGCTTGTAACCAAATCTATGTTACGATATAGGCCACTTTGTTGTAGCAGCAATTGTTGATATGAAACTGATCCACCCGTGAAGGCCGGTAGTTCGGACGAACTACTGCTGGTGCCTTGACTCTCGACATTTGAATGATCATTTTCATTTTCCGTATCGGAGCCACCACAATCGTCAGCTGGGTCATCTTCGAACGTATCATCGTCTAAGTCCTCATCGTCCATGTCATGAAGTAGAGGAACATTGCCCGATTTTATGGCAGCGGCAAAACAGCCCTCGGCTTGATGATAAATTTGAGAATCATCGCTGGCTCGCCGCTTCAGTGTGGATGACACAGTGCGCACTAGCCTTTTTGTAGATTCAGGGGTGCTAAAGGGAAATTTAAGATTACCCATACTAACACCCTTCATCAATTTACGCGTTATAGATTTTGGCGGCATAAGTTTGGCTATGGGTGTAATCATATCATGAGCCAAAGAGGTCGATGAATTGGGGGTATCGCATATGTTATGTGATAAACTCAAATTTGGCTCAGACTTGTAACGAGATTTCAAATCGTTAGAAGGCGTCTGTTGTAAGGGAGTTGAGGGATTAGCAATATATTGGGTATCAATAAGGCGGGAATCGTCCCATGCCACCGTCTTCTTATCTACCCCACCCACAATTAAATGTTTTGCCACACCCGAAATCAATTTTAAAGGCGTAACACAACAACTGGGATCCAAATAATCCATTTGATAACTACCCACTGACAATGAGGACGTTGTTGATGTTATAGAGGTATTGTTAATATGATTCTGTAAATCGGAAGATGTCTGACGACTGACGGGCGCCGATACCGATTTAGTTTTACACACAAAGCCATCACTACTATTGCTATGAGTTGACATCAGTACAGTGCAAGACGATGGATTCGAAGTAGATGATGAGGAACACGATTCTTGAGCCTCACTCGTAGTATCAGTGACATGTTGTTGGTGACCCGTTAGTAATGAAGACGAGGATATGGACTTTTGCAAAGGATGTGATTTAATGGTATATGGTGTGAGATTAGCAGCAGGTACGGGATTAGTTATAGACAATGATGACGATGAGGATGATGAAGTTATGTTTGTTGTTGAGGACGACGAGATGATTTTGGTATTGGGACTTTGGAAGAGAGCTCTTTGTTTGTGATGTTTCAGGCTAGAGTTATTTGGAGTCTATAGTAAAGTTGGAAAAATGACCGAAAAGGAAGTTTGAAACAATTGGAAAGGACGTTATGCCAAGTTGTATTAGTAATTAAATTCGACATATGAGGATATTTGAGATACACAATAAAAACTTACTTCTATGACAATGCTGGGTATAGTAGCTTGTCTTTTTGGAGTGCGCGAAATTAAACCCTTGTGGAAAATATGTTTTTTAATTGAATCACTCAATGATTTGGAAGTTCGATTAGTTTCAGAATTTTTCACACGATTCATGGCTTGTAATTGCAAAGGGGTACCTGCAAAAAATAACAGATTTTCACAAGATATTTAAAAAAAAAAAAAATATATATATATATATATATATATATATATATATATAAGTTTACAAACACCACTTAATTTTATTTTTTACTAGCTGACCCGGCAAACGTTGCTTTGCCTTCAAATTTTATTTTTATTGGAAATGTTTCATGCCAATCGGTCTATTATAATAAGAACCGCCTATATTTGCAGAAGAACTTAAAATATGTTCACTCAACCGAAATACAAAATTCTGTCCAATCCCGCCAATATTTGCAGCAGCACTTAAGATATGTACACCAAACCGATGTACCAAATTTTGTTCAAATACCGTAAACAGGAGCAGAAATATTGGATATTTAATTTATGGTTTGTATGGGAGGTACCACGCCCCTTTGTCCAATTGGACCGAATTGTAAATCTAAACCATCCCGGGCACCACCCAGACGCATATACAAATATTTATGCAAAGCGGTCCAGCCGTTCTGGAGTTTTAAGCATCGGAACAAACCACGATTCATTTTTATATATATAGATGCTTTTTAATTTGTGGTTTGCATAGGAGGTACCACGCCCCATTGTCCAATCCCGCCCATATTTGCAGCAGCACTTAAGATATGTACATCAAACCGATGTACCAAATTTTGTTCAAATACCGTAAACAGGAGCAGAAATATTGGATATTTAATTTATGGTTTGTATGGGAGGTACCACGCCCCATTGTCCAATCCCGCCCATATTTGCAGTAGCACTTAAGATATGTACACCAAACCGATGTACCAAATTTTGTTCAAATGCCGTAAACAGGAGCAGAAATATTGGATATTTAATTTATGGTTTGTATGGGAGGTACCACGCCCCATTGTCCAATCTCGCCCATATTTGCAGCAGCACTTAAGATATGTACACCAAACCTACGCACCAAATTTTGTTCAAATACCGTGAGCAGGAGCAGAAATAGTGGATTTTTAATTTTTTGTTTGTATGGGAGGTTCCACGCCCCTTTGTCCAATCCCACCCATATTTGTAGCAGCACTGGAAACATTTACTACAAACATTTAAAAAAAGAATTAGACAAATCGGTGTAGCCGTTTTACAATTTTAGATAAATCGAAAAAAGTGGGCGTAAAAGTGGGCGTGGTAAATTTTTTTTCCATAAAAACCTAAGTTGGACTACGACGAACATTTAAAAAAAAAATTATTCAATTCGGTCCAGCCGTTCTCAACTGATGTCCTTACCAACGAACGGCATTTGATTTTTATTTATATAGATTAGAAAGAAAAAAACCCAACAGCATAGCGTACATTGTAATTAACATGATAAGCTTCACATGTGTTCTAAAATTAAACTACTTTTAATTTCAGTTTAAAATTTGTAAATGCATTTGTAGTTATTATAACTATTTGGGAGATTAAATGGCCTTGTTGCCAAAAATGTGGGTAAACTGATAAAAAGTTAGCGTTGGCACGGTACACTTTTTCAAAACTTTGCCTGTGCTGGGCGTTGTAGACAAACTTGGATATATTGGCAGTATCGCTGCTGTACCTGTTATTTGGTAAGAGAATGTGTGTATCGTACAAATTCAGATTTTTTTCAATGCCCTCGTTAACTTTAACGACATTATTTGGTACTCCATATACAACTAATAACACTGCATACTAAATATTAACTTGCCTTTATTCTGGTACTGAAAATGTGTAGACAGAAGCGTTTCTTCAGCTACTTCGCATATTGTACGTATTGACAAATTTCACTAATAATTAATTAGGATTAAACATAAGTTTTGCCTAAATTCAGACATTTTGTAGAGTTTATCATTAGTTATATGTTTCCTCTGGTACTCACGCATGTATGACTCTATATAAATCTGCTTACAAACATAGCTTCCTGATGTGGAAAGAAACATGCATCTATTCGACCAACCAAAGGGATTCATAATCTATACGTTTATTACGTATATAGTCCCTCCTCCTTAGGCCATGCACGGACCACCTACCGGAACTTATTATGTATGATCTTTTCATACACAAAGATGTCGACGAAGCAAATTATATTACCCATATTACTTTAGTATATGAATATATATAAACTATACGTGCAAATTAAAAACTTAACATCCTATAAGAAGAATCTTCTCAAAAGAAATATAAAATCAAGATAATCAAGCTACGTCTATTCAAAATACAAAAACAATTAATAAGAAAATAGTTGACCCCTCCCTGTTTGCTTTTTTTTAGTGAATATTGCTTATAAGTTTGAAAGTTATCATTTATGTTGTCTTGTGTATAGAATGTATATATGACAATATGACATGACATGATGATATGATATTATATTTAATTTGAATGTTAGTGTTCCAAAAATGTGATGCATTTGCACATTTATTACCATGAAATCTTATAATGAAACATTTGCATTACCTACCTTGCCCATTTTGTTTGTTAAATTGCTTGATAAGTCTGCGTTTCTTCGACGACTCGGGCAAAGACTGTATATGAGCATACAGTTGAGCCAGTTCCGTATCCGTTGTATTCGCTGTGTGAGCTGCCGCTGTCTTTTCACGGTCCACAAAGGTGTAAACAGTATTCACTGTTGATATATCCGATATTGATTCGTCTAGCGTCATTTCAGGTGACATAGTTTTCTTACGTTTACGCTCTAAGAAATAAGCTCTAATATCGGTAGCCAATTTGGCAGGTACTGAGAATATATCTTGCCCCCTTATGATCATATAGGAGATGATACTTGACATTTGTCGTGCTAAGTAATGCAAAGCTTCGGGTGGAAGATTTCGTGGGCATATCAAGTGTGGGGCGAACAGTGTGGCCAAATTGTCTGGACCCATTTTATTAAAATGTTTCTGTAATGCCACAGCGTGCAATATATCGATGATATGCTGTAGCAGCTGGCGATTTTCATCGGGTAATAATAAGAGTAGTAATTGTATAGAACTCAATACGTGTAATTCCTTTTTCAATCGTTCTCCCGTCAAAGAAGAGCACGAGGTTAATGTGGATGACTTGTCTTCTTCAGTCACTGAATAACTGTCCATATGGACATTGATCCCAAGACACAGAGGTGCAATCTGCAAGTGTGCTGGATAGTGAGCATCTGTTAGCAGTGGTTCGGGTAGATCGGATAAATAGCCCTTGAAAACTGTGGCACAATCATGGGCCGAATAGCCACTTGCTTCCAAATCTAGCGGCTTTTCCTTTTGTATTTGCACACGCAAATCATTTTGTCTGGACGCAGAGCCAGTTTTACGAAATATGCCTTCTTGTTTGACATCTAAAATGAAAAGAATAAAATAGAAACAGATCTTTAACAAAAAAAATTGTCTTGAAACCTGAAACAAATAAAAATTGTCCTGAAACCGACGTGGATAAATAATAAATTATCAATTTTCCCAATATAAGCATAAGTAGGAAAGAAACCACCTAAGAGAAGAAAATAAGCTTTTCGAGTGTATGAGAAATAGCTTATTTCAACATGAACAACAAAATGTCGGAGAAGGCGAGTACGCTAAGCGACCCACTGAAATGTAATCTAATCTAATCTAAAAGCGTCCGTTGGAGGTGCATGTTTATAAAAATTAAAAAAAAAATTATATATTAAATGTATATATTAAATACTAGCTGACCCGGCAAACGTTGTTTTGCCTTAAAAATGTTAATGTGGTAAAAAAAATTAATTGCAAAAATCTCATCTCCAACACCATCTATCACTTCAAATAAAACCTTTTAAACCTTCCGGAATACTCTACCAATAATTGAAGACCAAAATGGGCCAAATCGGTCCTACCGTTCTCGAGCTTTAGCGAGACTAACGCACAGCAATTGATTTTTATATATATAGATATGTAAACGTAAGTCAGGTAACACATTTCTTACAGAAAATTTTCGCCGGGACGCCTTTTATTATACAAAATTGACCCGACACAACTTTTACTGTACTTTGTACAAAAATTTTCCTGGGAAGACTGTAGCTCGAAATGATTTTTCCTTCGTAAAAGTTGGTCAGAGATCCTTTTCTTATACAAAATTGGTGACATATTATTTTTTATAGAAAACTTGGTCAAAGACGATTAAAAAAAAGTTAGAGATGGTCTTTATAGTAAAAAATATATTATTATAATTAAACAAAATCTGCCGCTACGCTAAAAGTTGCAATCCTGAGTTGAAATAGATGAAATCAAAAATTAGCCCGAATTACTTTACCAATACGACATTGGACTTCCTTTATGAAAAGATGGTAAAAGCCCACTTTAATGTTTTTTTTTTTTATATAAAAGTTGGCCAGATCCGAACTTTCTTATAGAAAAATTGGCCAGAGGTGACTTTTATTGTAAAATGAAATTGACCAGAAATGATTCCTTTCAAAATGCCAGTCATAAATGGCTCCTTATAGACATTACATTAAATTTAGCTTTCCATATACGGCTTCTCTCCCACTATACGATATTTCTTGTAGAAATCATAAACATAGACGATTTTCCCTATAGAAAATGCTTTTCTTGTAGAATAGTCAGCCTACAATTTTTAATGGAAATGTTTGCAATGACGGCATCGTTGCAGGGAAATTTGCCAATTTTTTACATTATAGCCTAAAAAGAATTTTTAGAGACAATGTTTGATGTTGTATTTAGAATATTTGGCCAGAGAAAATTCGACTTTTCTTTTCTTAGTAAATATGCCCCAGACTTTATTCCCTACAGAAAACTTTTCTTGTTTAGAAGTCGGACAGGCCAGTGAAGACTTTTATCCTCTTTTGTTGAACTTTGTTAATCGAATAGTTTGCCCGGGAAAATTCTTTTTATAAAAGAAAAAGGTTTTCTTATATAAAATTTGGTCAAAGACACATTTTTATAGCCCAAAGATTATAGAAAATTTGTTCAAAGACATAGGAAAGTTGAGCAGAAGTTTCATATGATAGTATTAGCAGAAACGACTTTTCTAATAGTTTTTTTATAGACGTATTTTCCTATACAAAATACATTTTTCATAAAAATATTGGACAGTGTGTACTTTTCGTATAGAAGTTAGCCAGTAACTTTTCCTGTAAAAACTGGCTAACGACGAATTCTTACAGAAAATAAATTAATCAATAATCATTACTACCAACTCTTTATAAGCCATCAATAAACTTAGCATTTGGCATTCAAATCATAGGTTAAATAAGCAGTAAAATGAGGGTTAGTAAAAGTGTCAAAATAATTATAAGCAAACTGACGAACGTCGGAAAACAATAATAAAATTCCGCGAGTCGATCGGGCACGATTTTCATTTCATTTATTCATACATCGTAATGCAGGGAAGCCAAAAAGGCCAATTATATAACCTCATAAATAAAATATAAAATTTTTTAATACAATATTAAATAACAAAAAAAAAAAATAATAATAATAATAAAATAAAGTTAAAAACGATACAAATTCAAATGATAATATCAAAATTTATATTAGGGTTCCCCAACCAAATACAGTTATAAAGCAAATAAAAAAGAAAAACCAAGTGTCGATAATGATAAATGTAAAATAGGCTACTGAAGAAGGCTTAATGCAAATGTAATATATTTGTGTTGGGAAACTTGATTTGAACAAGCAAAATTTCATAGAAGCAGATTTTAACTGACAAGCGTTAGTTGTAACTGAAATATCGCTTTTCGATATTTCGTAATTTTTGAGGACAAGCTTTCTTTTACAAGGTCCAAGAAAAATGCCGACATTTTTCGTATTCAAAGCAAGCAAAATGTGCAAGGGCTTCCTACGTAATTTATTCAAATCGGCCCTAACTAAATAAATTTAATTTATAGTGTAGGCATTTCTTACTAATTAGTAATCATGAGACAAAAGAACATTTTTGTTAAATTTCTTCAGAGAAAATGAGGGATGTAAAAAAAAAAACAAAATATCAACACAATTTAGTAACAAAAGGCACTTTAGTCTTACAATTTTTTCAGATAACTGACGCCGGAGTGAGTTTTCCTACAGTTTTCCTTATTCAAATCAAGTCTTATATTGTCAATAGCCCACGTTGAACCATTATATTATTCGAAAAATACTATCTGAAGAAGACTTTATCGTAAAAGGAGTGAAAAAAAGAATCTTACTTGTTAGTAAAAAGCATGATAGTTGGATTGGGTTAGATTTATGACAATTATCTATTATCCAATTATAGCAAAAGAAACTGCATTCATTTGAGAATCGTTCAATTCAGAACAAAGGTGCCGGTATGCGGTTTCTAGAGAAAATTTCTTTAGAGAAATCAGACAAAAGCCCAACGGTATTTTAACGAAAAACTTCAGGCCTGTCGGGTCTTATATTCGCTTAGACAAAAGAGAGATAAGATTAATTACCTACTTTTTTAGAGAAATAGAGAGAATTAAAATATCAACATAAAGGTTCCGCAACTACAAAAAATAACACCTTGAAAGAAACATCTTTCGATAACACAAAAAAATACAATACAAATGCAAAAAAATACATTATACAAAACTAGAAACTTGCTTGGAACTACAGAGGCCAATAAAGAATCCACTGGGGTGAAAAGTATGTCTACAGTATCTTAACTGCTTATGTGAGTCCTCTTTAGAAAGATCCTATCGTGTCTCATATTGCCAAGAGTCGAGCTTGAACCGTTCTATTTGTTAAAAAAAAAAACTGCAATTATTTTACAAACTATGATTAAAACCAATTTGCTGGCAAAAATATCATCATAGAATGTTTTGGGTTGGTTAAGATAAACGACTAGTAGCCGTTGCTTAATTATAGCAAGAAAATTAAGATTGTTTGTCATCGTTATAACAAAAAATATATTTAAAACATATTTTCTAGCAAAAATATAAACCTCCATAAGAATTTACTGAAAGATGTAGTCAAATAATGCAACAATCTCTCATTCGAGATCCTGAACATAAAAAAACGGATGCAGAATTATGTGCCACTGGAGGCGTTGGTTGCCTTAGGTAGAACTTTCTCAACTGCATACTTTCTAATTTAAATGTTAACTTACATTTTTTAAAGAATAAAGGAGACTCTTTTTTCAGTTTATCCTTAACTTTCAAGTTTCCATTATATAATTGCCTTTGCGCACACAATCTAAATCCAATATATCTCTATGTAGGATTTTACTTATAAATACTTTTAGTTGTATTCCTAACTCAGCTATGAATCTTTTCCTTACATGACATTTCAATACCTGCTAATACTTACTCTTGTCCAGCATCAAATACTCTTTCAGCTCCTGTAAATGAAATAAAAATCCCTGATCAATCGACTGACGCGGACTATCCGTAGGACTGTCCCCGCCATTACCACCACCAGAGCCGGAACTCTTCAGATTCACCGCCGATGCACAACTTGTTGAGCCTGATGCCAGAGCAGCTACCACAGCACCATGCTTATGCTTCTTACTCAAACGATTCCATTTACGTACTTTGCCTTTGTCTTCATACACAATCTCATGGCATGGTAAATCGAACCTGTATTATTAATAAAGAACAGTAGCGTTATGACTAATGTTATTGATAACTTCCTTGAGGAACTCACTCATCCGTGTTTAAGTCCAATTCAAACGATAAATGCATGCGCACCAAACTCTTGAATTTTTCATAATTACATTTGCGCATACGTGCCACAATTTCGGCATCGCGCAGCACCGAGAAATTCGAAGGATCCACATCCATTTTCTTCAACCCAAGTTAGCGATCCAAAAACAAATCTCTTTGTGTTTTTGCAACAAATACGATAATGACACGAATGAGAGGCAAACTGCCACACAAAAGGATAACAAAACTCAAAACGATATTGGCTACGCCAGATGGCCACGCATTTCTGTGACAGTTTCTTATTTAACGTAAGTAAACGGCATTACGTTCTTTGCAAATAACGTTCGGTGGGATACTTTATTTCATTAATTGAATTGACACTTGAATTAAGCGAAACTCTTTAGAAAGATCGTACACATTAACTTTATCGCTCACGTAGGTTTATATGATAGCTGTCTCAAAAAACCGCTGGCTTTTAAAAAATACCTGCGTCACAGTGCTTTTCAAACTGGTGACACATTGTCTGAGTTACCATATCGTTACTATTAAACGTCACTATGGAAATATTCGGTTGTATGCACACTGGAATAGCCAAGGAAGGATAATTTTTAAGGGATGGTACTATATTATTTCAGTATTGATTTCCAACACTGAATTCGGAGCAATTAATACCTTTATTTCATAATTCGATATTATATTTGCAAATTGAAAAGTCATGTCGTTTTTTTACTATTTCGTTTCACAAGTTTACAAATGTATTAATAGACGACATTATCACTGGAAAGCAACAAAAAAAGCCACTTAACAAAATTTTTCTCAAGAAAAACATAGTACATTTTAGTTAAAAAATTTAACTTTAAATTTAACGACCATTTTTTATATGGTGTTTTATCGCGAAATAGTGACAGTCTGTAAATAAATCAGACCTCTGTAACCAAATTTAATTTTACTTACCCGGGAAACATAGATGCATGGTTGTAAGTTGGAACAGAACTACGTACATGGCTTAAAGGGGATAACAGATCCACTAACCCTATCTGTGGATAATTTTCTTAAAGTAACCCAAGGGCAATACATGGAAATGCAAGTTCGAAAGACTATAACCAATGTAACAACATACTTGCAGCTGATTTTCTTTTTCAATTTTCAAAAAAAAGAATATAATCAACTTGCAAGGCGATAAAATAAAACCTAGCTAAATTTTAAAAATTTTGTCCACGTGGGTTCTTATAAAAATATTTACGCTAGAGCGCCGCATTTCCATAGCGTTTTCGGGGCGTTTTTGTTATTTGTTACGGTAAAAAGTCCAAAAACAAAGATTTATTTTCCTTATGCGTATAAAGATACATAAATTAAGGAAAGGAAGAAAATTGTGGTTTTAAATGCTAAGGCTTAAAAACAATCGCAAAGTTTCCCTTTTCATTTTGACGTTTAGTGACAAGCGATAAAAAATTTTTAGTGGAAATATACTATCATTTGATGCTCGGCAAGGCCAATTGTTGGAGTTGTTTCCTACTCAGTGCATTATATATGAGGACTTTTCGTTTATAGTACAAATATATAATACAAAAATTTGCATTTACTTCGTTTTGAAGTGAATTTCGCTTGCATCCAATGTTCACTCAAGCTATTTTCGTGCGTTTTAACATTTTTTATTACCAAAATTTCGATTACAATTATAATGTGCTTTTTTATTTTACTTCTTTATGCATACAATCTATCTTCTATTTTCCACTTTTACTAAAATGAATAGCATAAAATAGTTGTCAAAAATGATGTAGTAACCTCGCCAACAGCATTTTTTTATTTTTGTCGCTTACGATTCGTGTGTTGTCATTCTTATAGCACGCCTTTGAAAGATCTTAAGGAGATTGGTCTGTCAGGTTTACAACTGTTTGAGAAAACTGGGATATGCTTCGTACGCCGAACCGAACCGAATGGTCTCCAAAAAGAGTTTAAATTTGTCCGATCGATCTGTTAGTTTGGCATCCCATTTACCTCTACAAATACAATCTCTATCCAGAGCATTGAACTACAGGGTGGCGCAATAGAACGTGCATATTGCATCATCGTTGGGTTGGCGGGCTCATGGAGTTTTAGTCGCTATGAATCACTTCGACGGGAAGCGTCGCACATTTTGCGTGCACGCATTTTACGAGAACTCTCGTTCATATATTGCTACTAGGCGACTATATTGTGAAGTTCCGAGTGCTAATTTAATTAAAATATGAGTAAAGCGTTTTGAAGAGACAAGCAAAAGGCCGCCCAAGAATATCCAGGACCGAAAACAATGTTGAGAGAGTTATGGAGTCAGTACGAGGAAATCGACAAATGTCGACTCGCAAGAGATCATCTGTCTTACAATTATCGCGACGAAGTTTGCAACGAATTTTAACATTGGATCTTTAACTGCATCCATATAAGCTGCAATTAACACAAGAATTGAAAGAGTCTTACTTCATAGCAAGGCTCGCATTTGCTAATGAAATGCTTAATCGATTTTCCAATTTTGACAATATCCTTTTCTCTGACGAGACTCATTTCCTTATGAATGGGTTCGTAAACCGTCAAAATTGTCGTTACTGGAACAGTGAAAATCACAAAATCAAACACCAGAAACCATTGTATAGTCCTAAAGTGACAGTATGGGCAGCAATCTCTGGCAGAGGAATAATTAGTCCCTTTTTCTTCGAAAATGCGCGGGGCCAAAACGTCACGGTTAATACGGAACGCTATGTTGAGATGTTGGACGGATTTTTGGCTTCAGAAATTGAAAGTTCAAGAATAGTGAATTCCAGAACTTAGTTCCAACAAGATGAAGCTAATTGTCACACATCAAATGACTCTACGGCGGTGGTGAAGCAGATGTTCCGTGGCAGACTGATTTCGAAAAGAGGTGATATCCCATGGCCCCCACGCAGTCCAGACTTGACGCCTCTTGACTTTTTTTTTTTGTGGGGATACCTCAAACACAAAGTCTACAGTAATAATCCAAGAAACATCGTTCAGCTCAAGGAGAATATCCGTGGTGAAATGGCAGCCATTACACCAGTATTACTGAAGAAAATTTTCAATAATTTTCGTTTGCGGTTAGAGGAGTACCGTCGTAGAGACGGTCACCATTTAGATGATGTTATTTTTAAAAAATAAACTCCATTTATCACTACAATGCCTTAGATTTATTTTAACCATGCCTTTTGTATTTATTTTTAATCTATTTTTAAATATACACGTTCTATTGCTCCACCCTGTATTTCAAGAATTCTCAATGAAGCTTAATTTTTAGATGAATGTTTTATTTGTCTTTATTTTTATATAAATCGTACTGTACTGTATTTTTATAAGCCTATGTATGTATTAATAACCAAATAAACGAACAAAAATTTATTCACATTCCAAAAATCCTTCTCGTCATTTTTGTCAAGCAAGGCCGAAACGACTTCACTGGAGTGCTAAGTTACATAAGATAGGTATCCCTATCTATTATACGTCGCACATGGAAGATGAACCCAAGCCCCCATCGCTCTTCTGCACTCCTCCTCCAATTCATCAGATCAAGTTTGTTTTGAGCTGCAGCACCAAAAAAAAAAAAAAAAAAAAAAATGGGTGTGTTTCGTTGTCGACATACAGTTCATAATCCATACAATGCCGTTAACAATAATAGGAAATATTGACACCGCGATAGTTGCTACACACACTAGGATCGCTTTTTTGAACACGGAACATAATGCACTCAGATTTCATATATGCTTAGTATCAGCCACCGGTCTTAAACAGCCCAATCGGCAGCCATCAGCACTCGCTTTGTAGTTTTTAAGCTGCGACACCTCTAATCTCGTTTTGGATCGGTGGTGCTGGGCAATACATGCCATCATTGACAATAGCGTGAATGTTGAATGTTGTACTTATGCTTATACCAGTTACTTTTATCTATTGGGTCTCATTTAAAAAAAAAAAAAAAGAAGAAAATTTGTAGAACGTATTCAGCCGCTAGAACTTTTTTGATAATTTTTAAAAGAACGAGGTGAAGGAACAATTTGAAATCTCAAACAGACCTTTCAAATGTGACAAAAAGCATCTTTGTTAAATATTACTTCAAATAAAACGCAGACTCTGACAAATACACATTTAATCATTTAGAGTTGGAATCACCCAACACCAAAACAAAAACCTGAATTTTGTTTCATAGCGTAATTCACTACATATTTCTTTTTCGTAAAGTGAACCCGCTGCTGCTGATGTCTTTCCTAATTTTTGTATATAAGAAAGATTTTTTATAGTGCAACAGATATTAGGCTTCTGAGCACAATTTCGAAATGTCATTAAAGTTAATTACAAAAATAAAGACATACAATTTGTTCTTGTGTTTTATTCGAAATAAACTGATAATTCAAATATATTCTGATATATAGTAATATTACAGTTACAAAACAAACGAAAAGGCATATATGTATGCTTATATATGGATAAAGTGATTATAGTAATATGCTAAGATAAAATAACATTTGCAATGAACATACGACATTGGTGAGTGGTAGACATTTATTTATCTGATTCACCAATGTGTATGTTGAAAATCTAAACATTGCAAAGTTTTAAAAATAATAAAAAGTTTGGACAATCGCTGGCGAAACATTGAATTTCAGTTTACTGTGTTAAAGTATTGTTGAACGCTTTACAGGAGCCTCATTTGGCTACCAGAAGACATAGATGATGTCTTCTTTCTCAAATAAATGCGTCCTTATCAAGAGTATATTTTCCTCTTGGATTATTATCCTTCACACACCGAAAAGGTTTACAATACAATTCTTGAATGCAATTCCAAGAACCAATCATTTTTTTCTAATAACTTGAAATTGCCACACTTTACGTCGATACAATCCAGTAGGCAACGACCACATAGAAAATTACCTTATATTTCAAAAAACTTATCGGTATTACAAATTACAAAGTACTTTTGAAATACTTTATGTGGCATAGCATAACAATGAGAACACCATTTCAGCAAATGATTGTTTTGGCCATGGGGAAAAAATAAAACTTTTAATATCCAATATTGTAATACTTTTAAAAGATTCACCATATCCCCGGACTCTCTGCCCTGGTATGTATTGTATTGTAGTATTGTAGTATGCTTATAACTCATTATAAATAGATATATTATATAAATGATAGATCTATTATAAAGTATAGATATTATAAAAAGTAACGCTACAATTATTTAAAAACCTATCAACTGCCCGAGCAGCATGGCTATTTTTGTTTTAACAATTAAAAGGTGTTTGCCATCGCTCTCAAAAACAATTTCATTTATTCCACATATCTCTTTCACCGCGAATTTTCCTCGTTTCATTACACCAAACGCAGTTTGGTATAAATTTATCGCTACAACGTAAATACATTTTATAAAAGAAATGAATTATAATATGTTACGTTACAGAGCGTGACTAAAAGGAAAATAAGGGATTTGAAGGTACTGTTGAATCAGACCGACACCTGCGAGAATTAGGGTGCTGATAAAACTGTGAGAAGTTAACTTAACGGTAATAATGCACTCATAGTCAAAGAACTTTACATATTTAACAGACTATTACACTAATATCTAAGTATACATATCTTTGGCAAGATAATTTTTCTTTGGCATTTCATACATGAATCAATTTTTGGTGTTGCAAATTCACATTTCAATAGTGTGTCATAAAAGAATTGTTTGTCACAACTACTAATTTCACCTTTGACTCATATATACTATATGGTATATACTATTCACATTAAATTTACAGCCAGCCAGTAGGAGGAAAATGATCAATGAAATCGTAAAATGCCTCTAATGCGCTATCCATTAACGCTAGCACCCAACGCCGGTGGTATTTCGAAAGTAGTATTTTAATAACTTAAATTACTTTTTCTAGTGGATTAGAGAATGTTTCTTTAAAATGTTATTGTGCAAACATACACCAAAGTATTGACAAATAATTGAACAATTGCAAATTTTGATGTTTGCATTAGAAAAACTTCTGAAACGATTGGTTTAGTATAGGTTCGTTTACATAATCCTAGTAATTATTACGCAACTAGTTCAAAATGTGAATAGCAATCAGCATTCCAGATAGTTTTTAAAACCAATTCCTTACTATATATGCTACATATATCTGCCTGTTAAAAAGAATGGTTCTTCTTGTAGAGAATAAATCAGTTCATTGGCATGTAAAGAAATAGAAAACGATCTCTTTTCTAGCAGTTTTGACGATGTAGGGCAGATTATTACAAAATCTCGAATTTTAGCATTCAACTAATTTAGAGCTCGTAAAATAGCAAGAAGTCATGGCATTCGTATTAAAACAAATTCTATACTGGTACTTAGCATGTAGCATTTCCCTTTCGGAACAGACACCCCAATATCAGTGCCGAACGTAATTGGTTTCACGTCCAATTTCACTTGCTACTAGACTTTCGACAATTCGCTGTCGAACTGGTTTGGACAATATAAAGATGCAATTAAGCCTGGTATCTTTATTAACCATTACTAACCATTGTTAGAATTGATGCTGAACTTGTTCTACAAGACAACACAAATAGATCTACTTGTCTTCCTACCAAGTTCTCATTTGAATGTTTAAGTCCAAATACAGCTATATATTACCATAATTTTTAAACTCTCTAGACGCCACACAATTCAACACACAACGCTTGCGACAATTTCAATATCACATCTTAAAAATGTATCTGTGGCCAACTAAACGATTGTCCAAATCAATACTAATCCTAAGTAAATAACTATAGTTTTTGGAATAATAATAATATTTCTTTTTCAGTCGCAGCATGCTGCAGACCGTTGTTGGGGACTCTAAATAGTTATTGTCTATTTAGGCAATAATACATTTGTTGCCATTTCGGCTGCTATCACGTCTACGGGATGCTTCTTCACGGCTGAATGTTCTGATTGGTCTTTGTGGATTATCTGTATATGATGGACTTCTTAAGTTATCAACATAAGAAGACCTTGGTAAAGTAGTAGTACTTGTAGCGTTAGTGGCCGCTATTGTTGATGACGATGATGACGGTGGTATTGCACCGGAGTTCGTAGCGGTAGAACTACTCCTCAATGGATTTGCAAAATGATTTGCACTTGCGTAATTATCAAATAATAGCGCAACCGTATCTGTGGGTCTTAAAACTTCTGAGGTAGTACTACTAGACGCAGAGGTTGCAGTGGTCCTTTGAGTTGATGTTGGATTTGCCATTAATGTTGTTGTTGTCTGATTCAAGGCTTTTGAAGAAAATGTCGAAGCTGATACTGCCGAAGTTCCTAAACCCAACGAAGAATCCCTTGATAATGAAGAGTTCGTATCCGTGGAGAACGATTGGCGATTGTAAGTCGTAGACAAACCTGATAAATTTGCAGCAGACGATGGAGAACTTCTGGACGGTGTAGGGTTCGAAATTCCCGAGGAAATGTGAAGTTCTTTAGTCGTAGAATTTGGGTTCATACTTCTATTCTCGACAACATCCGATATTTTTGCGGCACATGACAAAGGACTTACGGGAGGTGACGTAATACCCGTGGTAGAGAAGCGGTAGTTATCCGTAGAATTTGCACCTACTGATTGGGCATTGGTGGCTTTCTTAATGGGCGCATTGTTGACAGGTTCAAATTTCACTGCTAATTCTTTAGTAGCTTTTTTGACAGCTGCTTGCTTTTCACCAATTACTTGACTTTTTGCGTCGCTTTCCTTCGATGCTGCAACAGTTATATTTGTTGGAGTAAACCGTGGAACCGGTGTTTGTTTTTTATTATCGCCTGATGTAGCAACAACTTCTTGTTTCGTTATAACCGATTTTTTTATATTTTGAACGTCTCCGCCCTTATACGATTTAGAGATCTTTCCCTTTAGTTGATTTTCTAAAAGAAAGAGAAAAAACGATATACTCGTACACTGAAAACTAACATAAAAATAAAAAGTAAGTGCCCCAGATCCATGCAAACTAACTAATTTTATAAAAACTCTGCCGGCAAGCCTACTGTAACTGTTAAATTGGACAGTTGTTTTTGTGAAAAACAAAAAAAAATATACAGTTTGTCAGTCAGTGCAAAAGGAGCCGGAAGTCGGAAGCCCGGTCTCTTACTAGCGTTTTTCACGATGTAATACAAATTGATTGTCATACCCACACTTATATTACAAGCCAACGCGTGGTTTACTACACAATGGGCCGCAATCCAGAATGCAGGATATATAGGCCTCAGTTCGGTTAACCTAAAGCGCTAGTCAAACTGCGCGTAGCAGACATTTATCCATTTCAATAAAACAAACTGCTTGTATAGCCCCGATTCAAAATATAATGGACTGTATTAGCTCTAAGTTATGCGAAATTATAAAGCAACGCTCGTGAACAAAAAAAAGAAAAACATATTGTAACGTTAACATTTGTAATTCAGTTTTATTTCAGCTCGAAACTTCTTACTGGTTCAAAGGTCAAAAAAGAGGTAGAAACTTATGATGCGTTATAGCAAGTAAAATAAATTAGTTGGACATCGGTTCTGTTATTCAGCATAACAGTAATTGGAAGATTGGAAACTCTACATATAGTCAGATAATAGCTTTATTTTGTCGCAAGGACATACCATAAAGGGTTTCCATCAGACCGAGAATTCATAAATATAGGAAACTTATGTCTTCTAGTTCTATAATATTTAATTTTCAAAACAGTTCAACACTGCTAATACAATCCCCTTTGAATTGCCCATAACATATAGTGATAGTTTGTACGGAAATTATATCAGAAAAATTGTGAAAAATTTTATTCTAAAACAATCACTAAGTTGTGAGTATAATTTATGCCTGAATTGGTTCCCTTTGCAATGAAGTATGACAACTGTCATCGCAACAAAGAGACAACAAAGGCCGATTCGATTTGTAAATGAGTTGTTTTTTTCTTCTCTAGAAATTCATTATTTGGTCTTATCTTCAACTACTATTTACTTGTAAGTCATTGATTGAAGAACAGTGTTTATTCCTGCCACCAAACATGGCAACATTAAAAGGGAGCTTCCAAAAATGTATTAATACGTTTACTCAATTTGTAATAATCAAAAGTAGTTCTATACAAACCAAGCGATAATAAATATGTAACAATCTAAGAATATATTTTACTACCGCAAAGCTATCTGATATCAAACTGTATCAACATTGATTATTCAATAAGTCATTAATTATGTTAATAAACGGATAAACAGATATACTCACTAGTTTTCATGGAATGTACCAGATTTGGCTTTCCTGCGGTTTTGGAAGGCGTTGTCTTGTGGTCGTCTTCATTTTTATTTTTACCATTTTTGTCCTCTTTACCTTGACCATTTCCTTTCTTATTTTTGCGGCATTGTTCAGTTTTGTTTTCAACTTTCTTAGCGCCCAACGTGTTAGGGTTAGGGGTTTTGTTTGTTTTATTAAATGCAGTATTATAATGCGAAGCATTAGCTCCTAGATCTTGCTGCAATTGTGCCATAGTGGAAGTTTGATTATTATTATTCATCATAAATTGTGGAAACTGTTGCTGAGCCATTCCTATGTAATGCTGGAGCATATTCATGGTAGTAGGCATAGCCATTTGAGGGGGTCGCGATTGTCCGTATTGAAACATGGGTTGCTGCTGTGTTTGAGTAGGGTAATAATGTTCTGGAAGCAGTTGGTGGTTATGATATAGAGATGGATTTGCTAATCGAGGCATGTTTTGATATTGTGGTGGCTGATTATGGCAATGAGATGCGTTTGCTAATTGCGGCCCATTAAGCTGGCGCCTGTAACAAACCTGACTTGGTATGTTTGACTGTGCAATTATTGGTGGTATTTGCACGTTATGTGTTTGCGTATTCAGTTGCTGAGTAGATAAATCACCAGCCGCGATCGCATTATCTTTTTTAGGTACATTTGGTAATTCATCAAAAATTGCATCTAAAGTTGTCTTAGTGTGCTGTTGCTGTTTACTGGGAGAGATTTTAATTGGGGAGCGTTGATCGGCTTTATAAGCTTTAGAAATTTTGCCCGTATCTCGAGTTTTTGCTGGTTTATCTATAAGAAATTACAGATAGATGGGATATTTGAAAACAATTTCTAAGATGCTCACATTTTATTAAATAATTTGTTAATGAATTATATGGACACGTGAACTTACATATGACTTAATGTTATTACGATAAACAATGGCTACAAACAAATTTTGTTGTCTTGTTTTCTTGCCTATTAAAATCATTGGGTGCTTTTACATATATACGTTTTTTACATATTTTACAATTTTTATACATTTTGATGAAGAACTCTATTTTCAGATACCGCCTAAGTAACTATTCAAATGCAACTGTACCGGTAAATATTATAATTTACTTACATTATTCGACGGAGCAGGGCATTTGTATTTGGATGGTTTTTCTGGGTTAGGATTTTGAAATTGCGTGTGGTTTTAGAGGTTTAATTATTGTAATGAGTTAATATGTATGCCCAAAAACCCAATAATACACACTTACACATACGATAAATGCATTATTTGTAGTAAAGTAATCGTTTGTGTTTCATGAATTTCTTACTCTTTTTCGTGGATGGAGATGAATTCGATTTTTCTGCAGCTTTTGATGTGGACGGAACGTTATCATCATCACTGTCGCCATTGTCGCTCTTGTCGATATCGGCATTATTACATCTATTCTCTTTATTTTTTCTATTATTTTTCATGCGGCGCGGCACATCTCTGCCGATATTATCTTTATTGGTGTTTGTTATATTTTGGTTTTTATTTGTCAACTTCAGATCTTGCAATGATTTATTAACTGTGTCCAAAGAAGTATCCTTATTTTTATTTAGTCCATTTCCCTGCTGAGAAATGTTGCTGGCAGTTACCACTTGAACCTCCGTTATTTCTAACTTCCCAATCAACGTGTTATGCCGTTGACATTCTTTGATTATATGCTCATAATCGGGATTCAAACTTAAAGTACGAGCATTGCCAACGAGGATAAGCAGAGATTTAGCACGCGATATGGTAACATTCAGACGCTATATATGCAGTGATAAAAGAAATCACGATTGCATTACTTTCATTGCATCAGAAATGTTTATAAATGCAAACAATTGCTACTTACTCTAGGATTATCCAGAAATCCTAACGTTTCTGTTTCAGATCTTACAAACGAGACTATAATTATATTTTTCTCTTTTCCCTGAAAAGTTTCCACGGAACCCGTTTCAATTGCATACCATTTGCGCAAATTTAATTCTTCGCGTATACGAAGATATTGCTTTTTATACGGGGATATTATGCCAATATCTTTTTCACGCACTGGTTTGCCATTGATGCCATAATACATCAGATCCTTGACATACTCCATTACAATGTTTATTTCATCGGAATTGTATAAACTAAAATAAGAACAAAATAGATCGTAATTATAATATTGTACCTACATCTGTAATTTATAAGATACAAATTACCTAAATGACTGGGGATGGCACTGTGATTTGCCATTAATGGAATGAAATATAATGGGATATTCCTTATTCGGTGCCATATGCCAATCTTTAAACAATGAAACATCCTCTGAAAAAAACATACATATGTATTGGGCTTATAACAATTCTAAAGCATAATTTTACGAGTTGTCGACAATATGATACATACTAATATCTGCTTTTGCGTCCAAATCATGATTATAGTACAAAGCACTGTATACATTTACGATAGCCGGATGAGACCGGTAATTTATACGTAAACGTGTCTGTATACTTCTATCATAATCTCCAGTATCACTATTGACACGGTAACATTCACGTGCCAACAGCCGATCCATCAATGATACTCCCAAACGCAATTCCTCAGCACGTTTTGATTTTAAGATTGGTCCCAACTGTTTACAATCGCCAGCAATGATTAAACAAGATTTGGGCGTCAAGACAGACGTAATAGGTATTAACGTTTCAACTTCGGTTGATGCTGCTACTTCGTCTATAAACAAGTGGGTATACAAAGTACCACCGTTTTCACGTCGTCCAAATTTACCGGTAGCCAGTTTAGCCACCACAGCCATGGTGCAAACAACAATGCGATATTCGTGCAATATCTCAACGTCAGGATAGAAATGTCCTTCATACAAATTGGAATGTTCCAAGAGTAAATCATCGATCGATTCTATACGCGCTTCATTTGATTTCGCATATATTCTTACAATAGTTCGAGGCATATCGAGAGTTTTCACAGTCTTGCATAGGCGCAAGGCGACCTCGTCACAAGCACTATTTGAGGAGGCAGTGACCAGAATTTTTGTGTCGCTTCGTTTTAAAACCTGTAGTATAGATTCGACCAAAGTTGTGGTTTTTCCAGTGCCTAAAAAATTAAATACACAAAATTCGTCGAGACAAGCAGTTAAAAGACAAAACAGTTAAAGAGCATTGAGGGTAAACCTTTTTTAAACAACATTCACATCTCACCTGGGGGACCAAATATAATATACGTAGCGTCGTTTCGTGGACCTTCGGCAATATTTTGAACCGCCTGTAATTGTTCTGGATTACCGTATATGCTTTCATTGTATAAATCCAAACTGAAATATATTAAATTATCCTATCTAATAAGAAATGAATTAAAAATCTAGTTCGCTGCATACCTTATTGATGACAGAGGTTTTGTTGTTAGTTGTCCAGGGAATAAAAATTTATTTAAGTAGGGAATTACAACTGGCAGTAATTCCATGGCGCGATATTGATATCGAAGTAATAACCGCGAAGGACGAAAAATAACTGTGTATTTACGTTTCGTATCTAGCTTTCTGCAACATTTGAAGCTAACGCGACCCGAGTTGACATCTTCAATGCGTCCCACATGCATGCAAAGCGCTTTTAGATTTTCTTCAGTTGTCAATATTAATTTAATAAGTTTCTCCGAGTCTGTAGTTATATCCAAACGTGTGGTGATAATGACATCATCAAAAGTCGATAATATGTTCTCAATAAACACACGCTGCTTTGGTCTCAACTGAAAATTATTAAGGAGTACATGCTTATCTCATATAGGCAGACGAGATGATGATAACTTACTTTCAAACTGTAGTCATCGCCGAAACTACGAAGTGTTACGTTATGTTGTAACAAATTCAAATATTCCTTTATCGTATCCATATCTTCTATATGCAAAAGAGTGCGCAATGTGGGCCCAATTGTTTGCGGCTGTAGGATTTTCTCATTACGTATATAATCACGAAATTCATTCGAAATTTGCATTAGTTTCTCATTAACGAAGTTATCTTTTAATGCATCTCGTATTTTTGTGGGTGGAAAATTCTCAGGCAATTTATAAACCTGTTTAAATTGTCTGGAGAAGGTAAAAAAATCAAATTTAAATATGGTCATTTATTTATAGTTAACTTTAGTCCTGAAACTTTGAGATAAAAAATACTCTGTACAAACAGCATTAAAATAAGATAATATTATTAGAGGAAAAAAGCTTAGGTACGATAATAAGTATTCTATATGTGTAACACGCTACCTGAATAAAAGTTCGGAAAAATTAAAGAGTAGAATAATATTACTTTTTAAAACGGACTAATCGGTAATAGTACGAGTGTCATTGACGTCAAGAGAACATAAAGTTTTTACAAAACGGTACTGTCGGTATCGGTGTCAAACGTACGGCACGAACCAAGCGTTGACGATGTGTCAAACTTTAAAAGGACAATGATTAAAAAAATATGTACTTAGAGAGTGCCTAAAAAGAAGGCGTCTCTTCTCAAATAAAGAGACCGCATCGGCTAGGTATATATGAACGAATTGACAAAAATGCTTTATCATGAAATCTGTTCGGTGTTACTTGGATTTTTTTTTTTTTTTAATTTTTCCAACGTTACTAGTTTCCAAAGAACTGGACGGCAAACGTCAGCGTCCTCGCTGCTCATAGCATTTTTGATTAATATTATATATTAAACACCTCTTAGATAAATATTCTGATCCGTCATAAAATCTAAATATAGAGAATGTGATAAACACTGCAACCACAGTTTTAATATCAAGCAGCATAAGCAAGGGGGAATTTAAATTTATTACATTACAAATATAGGGTTATCCATTTAAACACCTGTCGTCTGAAGTGTTATTTACTTAATGTAAGTTGTAATTTACGAATGTGGATCGTTTAACACTCGAAGAAGGTGTAAAAATAGTTAACACTAACTATAAAAGTGGTTATTCAAACACGGACTTTCAATCGAACAAAATGCTCTTCAGCGATGAAGCTCAATTCTCACTCGGTGGTTACTTCAACAAACAAAATTATCGCATATAGGGCTTGGAGAACTCAGAAGCGATTGTGGAAAGTGACTGTTTGGTGCGGATTATGGTCTGGAAGTGTCATTGGGCCGTTTTTTTTTCGATAACTACCTCGAAAGGATCTTTTGAATAACATTATATTTAGTATATAATGGCAAGGTCCAAGCGTTACAATGAAATAAAAATTTCATCAAAATCATAGCTTTATGTGTGTTTTATTGAACTTTATTTCAAATCGAAAAATGGATAACCCTTTATTAGCGAATATTAATTATATTTCATTAAGGTCAAGATTTCACTCTGTGTGAAAATGTGACATTATTGCAGATATAGATCAGCTATTCATGTTTAAAACGCCAATGAAAAAACAAAAAAAATTATAACAATGCATTGGCTCCCGGCCAACAAAAAATTTCATGTTTTTCAGGACTACAAAAAATGATTGTTTTTAGCGCTGATACTACAACGATTTGGTTTCAATTTATAGTTACACTGCCGCTCACTTGAATAGCGCCTCCCCTAATCATTAAAGAATAGTGACTACTATTTAAGGTACACTTCACATAACGGTTCAGTTTTTACTTATTTGTTTCTCCAATTTCCACACACCACCTACAAAATATGTCAATCCTTGGAAGTGTCCCGTTATTTTAATGAAATGAGTGAAAAATGTGTTCTTTTTTGGTCCACTTGAATAGCACCCCTCACGTGGTAATCAGTTTAAGTGTGAAAGTCTTTTGGTGATCATCATATAAATCAGATCGGATTACAGTAATTGTGTATAATTAAATATAAAACAATCGATTTTAAGTAAAATGGGCCGAGCTAAATCTTTGAGTGTCGTGGAAAGAAACAAAATTAAAACCTACAAGGAGTATGGACTTTCTATTCATTAAAAAAAAGTAATAAAAGTCGCAAAGTTATATCGACGTATTTACGTGACACCGAAATAAATGTAAGGTCGAACAGCAAGTGCTATTATGCCCGCTGACAAGAGGGCTATTCTGAGATATGCTTCAAATTCACACGATTCTGCCGCCAAAATCAAGGAGAAAGCTGGCGTAAATGCAAGTGTATCAACGGTAAAAAGAGTTAGACAATCTCCGCAAGGAACGTCGCCTTAATATTTGTCGTACGACTATGACGCAGTGTAGAGAGTGGAGTAGAATTATATTTTCCGACGAAATAAAATTTAATTTAGAGTTTCCTGATGAATATAATTACTACTTCCACGATCTTCGAAAAGAGGAACACCTACTTAATCGATTACACAGCCGGGGAGGTGGAGTTGTGGTATGGGGTGCGATCTCTTATTATGGCACAATAGAGCTCCAGTTTCTCTCTGCAGAAATGAAAGCGACTTCATACAAAGCCGTGCTGGAAAAAGCTTTTCCTGAAGTTAATAATGTTTTCGGAGGCTTGGAATGGAAATTACAGCATGACAAAGTGCCAATCCACACAGCAAGAGTTGTCAAATCATGAATTGAAAGCCAAAATTTTGAGGTTATGAGCTGGCCGCCTTACTGTACGAAACAGGCAAGCAATATTCAATCAAAAGTAAACTCATTAATGGAATTAAACAAGGCTGGTCGTGTATTTCGATGAACCTAATCAAAAAACTGTATGATTCTTTACCGAAGATAACATATGAATGTATTCTCAACCAGGTCGGAAGGACCCACCACTAAATTTTACCTAAAATACTTATTTTCAAATTAGATGTAAGCAAACAATAATACCTTTAATTTAGAATTAATGTTTTCGTGTGTAATCTAATTTTTGTAAGGCTATTCAAATGAACCAAAAACTGAAATTGAATTTCTGACTTTTTTTGTGTTTAATGTTTTAGTGCTTAATTCATTAAAATGAAAGAAAATTTATGTTGTAGAATTACAGCAAATGCGTGAAATATGATTTATAAAAGCACAACCAGTTCGTTATAATTATTATTTTAGAAGAAATAGAGCTTAGAAAAATATTTAAAAGGGGTCCTATTCAAGTGAGCGGCACTGTACTCCCGATATAACCAAACCTAAAACGTCATATCTTGTAATAAGACGGCAGCAAAAAATGACTAATACATCAGTTGTATTATCACAAAACACGCGAAATACTTCCACGCTATAATTAAGTATTATAATAGATAATTAAAATGTAGAGGGGAAACCCATATGCTTCTTGATCAAATCCGGTTTACTAATGCATTATTTCTATAACAACAATTTTGACTTAGATTATACAGAGTATCTAGTAGTGCTTGTGCTAGTTCCGGTCTGACACTTTTATATTATAGAACTAGTTCAACGTATGATATTAAAATACGGTTTCCAAAATAGAAAACATAAAGGTAGCGCAGTACTATTAACACAAACTTCATAGAATTACTTCCTTTCTAGAAATAATGTAAATGGTATCGGTAGTTAAGATACTATAATGCGACATAATTATAATGCAACCAGTAGAATTATTAAACATAATTAAATCAAACTTACATATATCTACACTGCTGCTATTATCTATTCCAAATTAGCTCATGAAGTGCAATTTTCTTGGGCAATTTGGGTCGGTTCCTGCTAATTATTTAATACTTTCATTCACAATATGAACTACCTAGTCCTTTATAAAATTGAAAAATATGCCAATCATCAATTTTGAACTGGTTGCTACTAAAAGTATTCTAAACGACAATGGTTCAACGGTGAAAATTTTGAGAGCGAACTACCACCCGGCAATATTTACTAACTTGCTATAGACTAGGGCAAAACAGACCTGCTTACCCAAACATTTAAATTGCAGAGTCGTTTATGTGCAGATTAAACAGTTTGCTGACATATGAGGACGTAGTACGACAAAACTTTCTACTGGAATTCTGTCTCGCAGTATTTTTCTTTATCGTTGTACACATTTGCGCATGACCCTATTACTAGATGTAAAATATATATTAGGGGAAAATTGAAAAAATGAATCCTTAGATTAAATGTTTAACATTAACATTTGCAATCTCAACCCTTTACAATTCCACTTATTTATTTTTTTTTTTTTTTTTTTTTTTTTTTTTTTTTAATGAAATATACTTACTTTTTGGATGGCAACAGATACGGCTTAACGGAGAAATTAACTTTCGGAAATTCGAAAGAACGCTGAAATTATAAATCATACAGAATACAGACGTCGTATATATTAAACGGAATGAAAGATCGGAAAACTTACCATAAAATGATGCTCTTCGATAATTCTAGTTTCTTTCGAATCTTTTAAGTGACTTATCAAAATAATTGGCTGTTCCACGAATATAGTAAAAAGATGCGAATCAACAAAGAATTTATCACAACCGTCTGTGGGCATATCATAGGGTACACGCATATTGTGCACATAAAACATCGAACGTGATTGGACAATAATAATTTTCTCAATCACAAGATTAGCAATATTCGCCTCAAAATTGAAACAGAAGTGATGAGTGTTTTTACACAATTTATACGATATTTTAAAAATGGGTGAATCACTGAGGAAAAAAAAAACAAAATTAGTATGGTAAAAAGACAATTGTGTTTTTAGGCTCCAACGTACAATTGGCTCAATTCCTTTATATATTCGAAATCAGTTTCATCGTTATGGGTTTGTACGTGTTCCTCATAGCTATCCATTGTGGAAAAGTCCTTTTGACATATGCAACATCCCATATTAGTGGGATAGTAATTCTTGCGACGTTGTTGCATTGTTGTACCCTGGTATTCCAAAAAATGCTCGGGGGACTCGTCATCTACTTCAAAATCGGCTAGATGGTAGAATTGACCAGTTAATAACACAAACCGTTTTCTATTGTTACCTGTTCTATTTACCTTGAAACACTGAAAGCGTTACTTGTTCTTTTTGGTTATTAGTCGCAGATTCTGGCACTTCGACATCGTTGTTAATTCGGAGAGTATCTTTACGTTTAAGTTCTTTGTTGCGAAATTCAAAGATTTCCTTGCCTCTTAGCTTATATACTGGACTGCCTCTAGGGGTATTCCATAAAAAGCCGCAGCGGTGCAGAAGGGTGCCAATCTAGAGTATAAGGTTAAAGCTTTTAATGTAACGTAAAGGGCTAAGCAGCTGGTTATTGAGCAAACACTCTCTCTAAGAGAAAAAGGATTTCAAAATAAAACCAAATTAATCAACAAAATAAAGAGGGTCCAAGAACATATTAACCTGATTTCGTACGTTGTGGAGTTAATCGATTGAAGTGGTTTTCAAAATTAATTTTTTTTTCAATCTAAAACTATTTTAGATTTTTTAGAACTCTCTCTAACATTTTATATTTTTTTTAGTTAATTTTAGAAATTTTTTCAAAAATGTTAATAAATATTTTTATAGAATATAATTTTTTATAGAATATATAAAAACTTAAATTTGTCAATTTCTATACATTTCTGTCTTCTTCTTTTCGCTAATTCTAAACTTAAATGTTTTCAAATTTCGAAAAAGTAGACTGAAAAGTATGATTTAAAACACGTTTATTTCGGAGGTGTTTTAAAATACAAAATATTTTTTAATAAACCGACTTATATGTTTTAAACCCATATGGTAGTAACTTCGGTCTTTGCGTTCATCAGGATCCAAAAGGGGTACATTTGAATTTCTTTTCGAGGTTCCTTAATTTTCGTGTTTTGAGGGCAAACAAGTTTGCTAATTTCGATGCGTAAAAACTCCTTTAAAAATATCCGTTTCACAGCGTTTTAGCTGTGACATTCATTTTAATACATTACGATAGAAGACTCAATATTTCATAAGTTAATTTCGATTGACGTGAATGCGTGGTCCTTGTTTAGAACGCAGATTTTAAAAGCTTGAATATTCACCTACTTCATTTAATTTGTCAACTGTTAAATACCTGTCATCTGAAGTGTTACTCAGGTTAATCATTTATGTTAACAACCGAATAACGGGTAAAAATATTTGAAACTTACTATAAAACTGGTAATTCAACACGACGAATTTAAGCTTTATAGCGTGAAAAGTAAGTAATTTCACATTTTGACGATGCCAAATTGCCAACAAGATAATGTAATTTGACGCCCTTAAAAAACCATGTTTACGCGAATAATACTCAAACGTGGCGCACCAAAATGTGTGGAAAAGTGATAGAAAACTACCTCAGAAGGATCCACTGCTACAACCAATCTAAAGGCGGTCATTTAAATGGTACTGTATTCCATAATGGCAAAGTCCAAGCATTATAATGAAATAAAAGTGTCATCGAAATCATAGCTATGTGTGATTTTCTTTAACTTTACTTTTGAAACCGTAAGATGGATAACGTGTATAAATATGTCAGAGCAAAACTTAACATAAAGTGTAAGATCTTCACAACAAAAACTGTTATCAATTGTCCTCTTATCGTTCTACTAAACCCCAACAAATCAAATGCAAATACTACACAGAAATATACTATAAATTGGAATCCTAGCTAGAAATATCAACATAGATATAACTGAAATTGTAAAAACTCGCAGTTGTTAAAATCTGACTATCTTTGTACTATCTGAAATAAGGACGTAAGTATTCAGGTGTGACTTTCCTTTTTTTAGTACATCTGAAACTCTTAGATTTTCAAATCTAAGGAAAATTATTTTTTTTTTTTTTTGAAATTCGGAAATTAGGTAATTAAAAAAAAAAACGAAATGTAATTTACCTAGGCGCCATAGGTAAAAGTACAATATCGAAATGCTTACCGACAATTCTTATAGCTTCCGAGGAAAAGATTTTATTGTAAATAAAATAAAAAATGTTATGTAATTTTTTTTTATAACTAAAGTAAAAAATTATACAATCGATAATTTTTTTTCAAAAAAAAAAAAAAAAAAAAAAAAAAAAAAAAAAAAAAAAAAAAAAAATTCAAGGCATTTATTTCTTTTTGCTTCGAAAAAGAAACTTAAAAAAAATATGTTTTCAAAAAGTGTAATTTACTGCTGTTATATAAAAACTAACATAGAAATTTAGATTTTTTAATAATGTCTATTTTTAGTTTGTTTTGTTCTCATGTATAAAAAGTGAATGACTTTCTTAAATTTTCAAAATCGCACAACGTCGTATTTAGGAAGCAGCGACTTAAGAAAAGGATATTTTTTTTCAAATTTGCAATTTTTTTTTTCGATTCCCCAAATAAATAAGCCACACAATGCACTGCCGTAAATGTATTATCCTGGCCTGGAAATCCACCAACGCCAAGTCAAACCGACTCAAGTCTCGTTTCGTTTCGGCATCTACGTTAAGGTGAAAATGCCTGGTCCGAAAAGGGCCTATTTGTGGCTCTCCCATGCTACAACCCACGTTGTCTCCATATCTGGCGACCACATTATTTTTAAGCGCAAAAAAATTTGGAAACGTGTGCTGCGTTTTAGAAAGGGACGACAATATTACAGCCTATCAGACGGATCTAAACCTATTTGTGTCAATTTGCTTAAACTTTCATACCAATTTTTGCAACTAGGACTTAATCTTTTAAGCTAGCCTGTTGTTGCGCTATCCGCTAAGTGTCTACACCAGAATTCCAAACCGACCGATAAAAAGATCAGATAAAAGAGACATTTAATCTCTTATATAAAATCGTTTTCAGAGACCCTTTCAATATACATAGATAAGTACCTCTCTTTTTAATGTAGGAAACTATCCTCTCGAGCTCTGCTTATAGAGAAATACGTTTCACAACAAATTCATAAAATATTAACATTTGACTTTACTACCGCATAGACAGCAAAAATAGATAAATTATTTTACACTTCTTTAAAGTCAGGCCAAGTTTGTCTCAAAATCAACTAATTTGTGCTTAAGACTTCAAAAATTGTCACGACTTTTTATATTTTAACAATAATACTGAAAATGACTCTCCATGTGATTACTTTTAGTGTTGAAATTCATTCAACATCCGAAGATTTTGGATCGGTTTCGAACTCTGGTCCGTACTAAGACTTTAACAGGAGAGGCATTCCCTGGCTCCTTGAGAATCTTGTCTTCTATTGTAAAAGGCTACAATTAGCAAACACAGATGCAGAGTTACATCTGCAGATAGATCTACATGTCACCATGGCGTCCTCTTAAAAAATTCAAAGTACATTCCAGAGCTCCAAATCGACCTAAAATTTGAAGTCACTGGCAGCACAAAAATTAAAAAAAAAAAAAGAGTTTGTGATCTTCGAACAGATTAATTGTTCTGCTGGGTTATACAACTGATACTTACATTATCGGTTCCATTGAGATCTTTTAATCGTCTTATTACAGCAGGCTCAGCAAACTGTGCAAATTCCTTTCTCATATCATTTTTTTTATAAATCCAATTGTTTTGTGGACATATCAACGACCGATGATAAAGCGATAACAAAAATTCACCGATCAGTTTGATTTCTAGTAAACAAAGACAAAGGGAGAAAACACCCAATGCGAGGCAACGAAGTATTAGTACAATTGTACGGCCGAGAAGAACCAAATAATGCAGTGTAAGCATATTTACCCCATTGTTCTGCTTTATGCGGTTTCAGTTTTTCCTGGCCAGTGCCAGACAGACTGGATATGGTCGAAATCTGGGTTGATGTGGATTCGTCACTAGACATTCTAATGTTCGGTTGCAGCAATCACTTTTAACAAAATATTGATACCCGACGATACACAGAAATGCACCAAATCTAAATATACTGGCCTTATATATTTTGTATTTGTATGCACTAGTAAAAAATGTATGTGACATACATATAAATATAAACAAACGCCAACGCACCGCTTGGGTAAGATCAGAACGCTTCAATATTTTAATACTTCAACATTTCCCAAACAAGCCGCTGCTTCCACGCGCACATCCAGTATCGTACTGACTTTTCAAATTAACAATTGATTTTAACAAGCTGTTTTGCGGAGCCGTTAGTGTTCTTTTTGCTATTGTGTTAGTGTATTTTTGTGTTGGTATTTGATACTTATCATAACGTAGTTATTGTTTGTACGCGGAACTAAGTGACAACGTCAATTATTGCGAAGAAGGGAATTACCCGTATAACGTTTTCAAAACCATAGCTATCAACCAGAGTACGTGGCATCACAATAATATCGTTGGCGGCGTCACGAATGTTTTTGATCGGCGGCGGCTATTGTTGGTCGTAATAAAGTGAAGAAGTACTCGTATATGTTTTTATTTGTATCATTTACTCTATGGTAATAATGGTGGTGGCTTGAAAATCGGCTTATGAAGTTATCGTATTAAAAGAAGAAGATTTGCCTGTAATGAAGCAGCATTTCCTGCATATAACCGCATAGATTTATAAATTGAACGCATTCAAAGCGGATTATACATTATCGGATATCGCTGACAGGTTTAATAAACTTATCAAACATTTGATTACACTTTCGCATTAAAATGTTGATAATTGTTGACGGCAGAGCTAAAAATTCCTGTTCTTAGCAGTTATCTAAAATTTACTTTCTTTAACGGAGTGTTGCTTGTTTCCACAGTGAAACCGTAATTATAATTTTTGATAGTGCACAGAAGAATGCACATCAAATTGCAGCTTCGAGCCAATGTTTCCATCGGGTTTCCGACGTTGTTTTAATAAATAGCCAGCGCGGCCTCATCATGGGATGGCACGCTAGCATATTATTTTGACAAATTTAGCCAGTGAGGTATATTCATATTTTTGCTTGTGGTCGTATAGGTAAAGTCCTTATAGGTAAATTAGTAAACTTATTCGGCACCGGCGAAATTCTTTGTCCCTCAGGAATTTTCTTATTCAAAAATTCTTCTAAGGCTTAAAACATGGAGGCCAAAATAATTTGCTACGAAGAGAATTGTTATATTGAAAAATGTATAACTAGTTACCTTATTTTCAGTTATATAAAATCGTTAATTTATGCACCATAAACAACTTTGTAAGAGGCCAAAATGATCTTGAAAGAGAAATTAATATTGCGTTTATTTTAATAAATATGCGTCACTTGCAAATTTTTATGGCAAAGTTAGTGAATATATTTAGTGTCAACCGAAAATGAAGACTTATAAAGCCTCCTTTCTTTCAATTATCCGAATACAAATCGACTAAATGATTACGAATATGTCGGCGCAAATTAGAACATTTTTTAAATTCAAATACAAAAAGGTTTTTAAATTCCTTTTAAATGTTTACTAATTTATTACTTCTTTTGAAATTTATCAGAACGATCTTAAATCATTCTACATTTTATCTTCGTATATGGACCATTTCTCCATTATAAAAAAAATGCAGCAAAATATCACAAATGATGTTACTGTGGTACTATTCATGCTTCCATTGAGGTTTACGCTTTTCTACAAAACTCCTGAGCCCTTCTTGAGAATCACACAAACTTAGATTTTCCGTCATTTTCTGAAAAAAAACTCGAACATTATCTACATTCGTTATATTCATCAGTTTTTTCAGTCCACCTCAGCGCCTAATTTATAAGCTTGTTCCAAGGATAAATTCAGCTGCTTGTAGTAGAAATCTTTCCCCAAAGCAATAACTGAACGGCTTTTGTGTTTTATCGCGCTCGTAATGCGTTCTACTTCATTATCTAATTCGCACTCAGGGGCGACGCGGCTAACAAGACCTGCAAATTGCAATACAATTTTAATACCTGTTTTTGTCAAATTTACAGAAATAAAAAATAACACCTGCTGTTAGAGCCTCTTGGGCCGTTATGGGTAATCCTGTCATTACCATATAAGCAGCTTGAGGTCGAGGCATAACACGTGATATGGCAATGCCGGGTGTGGAGCAAAATACACCAAAATTGGCACTGCAGACAAAGGAAACAGTTTATTTGAAAGTATTAATAATGATTTTAACGAATGTTCTTACCCAGGTGTGGAAAATTTGCTATTTTCCGATGCCACCACAATGTCACACGAAGATACCAACTGACAGCCTGCAGCAGCTGCTAAACCATTCACTTTGGCTATCACCGGTACGGGAGCTTTGTAAATATTCATAATGACTTCCGTTAACTTGTTAAACACTTCCATTTGATAGGCCACTCCCTTTTCCGGCACCAATTCCTTTAAGTTGTGGCCTGCCGACCATATGCTACCCTTGGCCGTCAACACTATGGAACGCAACTCCTTGTTTTGCCAATCATGGGTTAATGCATCTAGTATGGAATTCATCATATCCATAGATAAGGAATTGCGGGTCTTCGGTTCGTTTAAGCAAATCTCACGTACCCCATCACATTGTGTAACTTCCGTGTACTGCTGGGCAGTACTGGGGCAAGAAGTTGACAGGAAAACTTTGGAAGCTTCCAAAGCATGGCGCTGTAAGTGTTTTTTCGTGTCTATTAATTTGAGCGATATTGTAATTGTGTTCGATATACATAAATACCTTTGTAACGAACCTCAAGGCCTTCAACATCTTCATAGTCAAGTTGTAAATAGGCAACAGGTGACTTTGGGATTTGAAAAAAAAAATCAGCTGTTATCTATAGTAGAGGGGAGTCCAATACACATCAGAATTGGTTTCAGTAATATAACATTTGACAAGCCATGAAATTAGTCATTTAAGGCTGTTACCGTGCTGACTTGTCGCGGTGAAACCCCGATTTCAGTATTGGGAATTGATGCAAGAGCAAACAATCCCAGGTAGAATTTTTTTCACTTGAAAAGAACAGCTTTAAATGAAAATTGTTTAGTATCGAGTAATATTCAACTGAGAAAATATGGAGCTGCATTATACTTTTATGCAACAGTCTCATCACCTTGTTTTTGCCATCTGTACTGTCAAATGTTTGACAGTAAAGGCTGATGAGTGGTACTGAAATTTGAAATTATATTTTCAACCAGACAGCGCTACGTTTTTCGGGGAAATTTTTCTTAAATGACAACGTCAATCTTTTTTGTTAATTTCGAACACTGAAATCGTAACAACTTACGTTTTTACGTCATATTTGATACGTTCGCTGAAATTGTATTATGACGGAGAAAAATAATCTTCTCCGATTTCAGTTTTGTTAGCCAATAAAAAAACTGGTTTTGAAAAGAACAACACATAGTATCTACCTTCATGTATAATGTAGGCAGTTTCGTCACCATCCACCAACATGATTTTCTTCTGATTGTTGAGCAGTACCAAGTTTCCATTGTAAATATCTACTCAATACTTTTTTAACTGCGTATATAAGACTAATCGATACTTTGTCGGTTTTCGACACAAAACCACCAGAAACCTGCGGTACTGTAAAGGGCGCGACAATGCTACGCGTCTGAAACGGGCTAAATGATACTGAATTTAATGTTATGAAACGTATAAATCTAGGAATTTATGGATTAAATTAGGTAATTTGGGAGCATTATTTAAAATATGGTTCTGCCCAAAGTCGGTTGCTTATGGTCGAAGATTATCAATAAGAATTATTTTTGTAAAGACGGTTTTCTACCCTATAGGTCTAACGAAGTAGGAAATATCACTGTGTACACTTCACTTTTCTCTTTACGAAGAAAAAACTGTAGCAGCATAAATGCTTATTTTCCACAGGATTTATTTTCTGTGGAATAGAAGTGTTAAAAAAATGTTTCTGAAGACCCGCTTAGAGGACAGAAAGCTTAACTGTTAATAAACTCTATATCCAAATCAGTCAAATTAGTTGTTTATGCCCATGCTACGATAAAAAAAATGGGACTATGAATGGGATCATTTGGAAAAGCTGAAATACGTTTTAATGCCGCGGAGCAGACAATCAAGCTTAGTGATATAAAAACTATTTCGTTGTTAAAGTAAGTTATGGAAAAATGGTTTTCTAAGGACTACAACTTTCATTTTTTTTATTTTATTTTTTCTTCTCCTACATTTTAGGTGACAATAGACTACGTAAATATTTAACTAACGACCATTTCTTAATGACTATTATTTTGAGAAATCGTTCCAGTAAAATCTTTGGTAAAAAAATGCAAAGGACGTTACGTCTCTTAATCTTTTTGTCTGTATATATATATGTATATATAAACAGCGGAAAGCAGATTTATCCTATGCTGCGTTTCTTTTATACAAATATGTATTTTATTTTTTTAAACTACTGCTATAAAAATAAATGCATAAAAACCACAACCTGTCGAAAAATTCGAATTGAAGTACCATATATTAATTATGTTACGTTATTCGTCTCTATAAATGGGACCATACGGGTTTGCGTTTTTCCACAAAACTGCGAACGCCTTCTTGGGAATCCGATAAAGCCAAATTTTCCGTCATTAC
>JAHXMU010000010.1:1257511-1267813 GCA_019455685.1 Philornis downsi
GACCCTGATTATTATACGGAAAATCAGTTGTTGAATGGGTCGAAATCACCAGCAAATCGGGAAACAAGTGAAATTACTCTATTTCGCAAATATTGTTAAGTGCCAAACAATGACGATGTAATTAAGTAATTGCGCGGGCAATTTCGATCCCTTCAACTGATGAGTAGAAATCTCACTAAACACGAAATTATGCAGTGTCGCCGGCAATTTGTTTGAATTTTTAATTACCTTGGCACCCTGCTTATAAGCTTCGGCCATGCTCAGCTCCAATTGTTTATAGAAGAAATCTTTACCCATGGCCAATACTGAACGACTCTTCTGTTGTATGGCATTGATGATTTTCAACATTTCATTATCCATCTCTTGTTCAGGTACCACACGACTGGCCAAACCCTGAATGTAGGCATCTTTGGCAGTAATGGGATGACCAGTCATCAGCATATCAAGACATTTTGAATGTGACATAATGCGTGACATTGCAACGGCAGGAGTAGATGCAAACACACCAAAATTGGCGCTGAAGGGAGGACATTATTCCATTAGACAATAATACTATGCTAGAATTAAACTTTATTGGCTCTTACCTAGGCGTTATAAATGAACTTTTCTCTGAACACACCACAATATCACAGGAGGCTACAAGCTGTACACCGCCTGCTGCCACTACACCATTAACTTTAGCTATAACCGGTACGGGGGCTTTTCGTATATTGGAAATGATTTCAGTTAGCTTCTCAAAAACAGCAGTTTGCCGTTCGGGCCCATGTTCCGGTAACAGTTCCGTTAGATTATGGCCAGATGACCACACTGGGCCAGTTGATGTTATGACAATACAACGCAAATTCTTATCTTGCCAAGTTTGTGTCAAGGCCGTTAGTATCTCGTCCATCATGACCAAAGACAAAGCATTACGGGTTTTAGATTCATTAAGGCAAATTTCTCGAACACCGTTCGATTCTGAAATTTGACAATACTGCTGGCTTTGCCTGTGAGCATGTCTAGGAGAGGAAACAGGGATAGATGATGTAGTTGTTGTTGAAGTCATTGGGTGCGAGATACATAAATTCTTGGCTATTACACTGACAGAAGGCTAAAAAAAAAATAGTTATTAATCTTTGTATTGGCTTCAAGCGTGAAGTACCGTTTATACCACTTTATGGCATAGCTTTTGTAAATGACGCAGCATTTTGTCCACTCAAAAAACTTGTTCTGTAATCTATCTATGATTTCGCCATCAGTTGGATGGTAAATAGAATCAGCTGTTAATTGGTAAAGTAAACAAATTAACAAATTTCAGTGATGGCTACAATTGATATTTATTTTTCAATAAAGTTATATGCAATTATTTTTGTTAGAAGCTTTTCATTGTTTATGGCAGAACACTGGGGGAACACTAGCAACAAATTCGATACTTCCCGAGGATCTTATTCTAAGGCATCCTGTGTCAAGTTTCGCAAAAATTGATGCAGAAATTGTTCACATCGAAAAGTATCTTAGATGAAGTTTTTCCTATAAAAGATTGTCTTCGAAGATTTTTTCGCACAAAAATTGCTTTAGAAGAACATTTTCTTATACAGATTTGTATTCGTATTTTTCGTACTCTTCTTGAAGACATTTTCCAACATATATGTATGTAGGTCTCTCGGACAATGGTTTTCATATAAAATTATTTATTAAAGGAAACCTTTCAAATGTTCTCAACTGAAGTCTGTCATGTAGAATGTTCTATTGGAAGACGTGTTCCATGGAATGGATTGTCTTAAAATAATAAATAGAAACAGAAAAACGTTTCCTTAGAGGCAAGTTTTCCGAGTTTTCACATAGCTAAATTGAAGCTAATTTTCCATGAAGGAATTGGGCGGAAGGAACTTTTCGAATAGAAATGTCTATCCGAAAACAGTTTCCATAAAGTTAAACGTATTGTTTGTTAGTTTCTATACATAAATTTTAGAAACACATTTCATTTACAATAATTCCTCCAGAATAAACCCTTCAGTGTCTATTTAAGACATGAAATATCGCGTTTCTTAAAAAAAGGTGGAATTGTTTTTTTGTTCCGGTGCCACCGGCCTTTGACTTGAAATTTCATGATGAATGATGTAGCGGTGTTTTTGTTTACTTTAATCGGAAGTTTCCCCTTTTTGTTTTGCTATCATTACGTTCATTATGAATTCATTCATTTGCTCTTCTTCTTGTTCATTTCAGTCACATCCATTGATAACGTTTGGTTAGAACCGGCACAGAAATTTTAGTCAGATGAACTGACTTACACATAACTGCTCCTAAGGCGTAGGTGCGAAAGAGTGCGGTCCGCCAGAATCGGAGTAGCAACGTTTTTAATTAAAAATTATATAGGAACCATTGGTTTTTGAAAAATTCGGCCAGTTCGTAAGAGGAGTGACAATACATGAATATTTTATTAAGTTTTACCAACCATTGAAATCAAAGCATTAGATAAAAACTAGGTGTCTGCATCCTAAAACTTAACGTGTACTAAATTTTTATAAAACGAATAATGTCTGCCAAATTTGATTAAATTATGCACATTTGCTCAAAAGATATAAAGTCAATAATATGTGGTTTAAATCGGCCATTTGTATGTGAGGTACCAGAAGAGGTGTGGTTAATCTAACGATCTTCTTTTTTTTACTGGCTATAACACACCATTACAAAGGGCGAAAATTCAGAATACTACGAATTAGGATTTAGAGGGAAAAAATAATTTCCGAAAATGTATGGAAAGTAGCAGAAGGGGCGGACCAATATAGCCCATTCACAATCCCCGGCTACGATTTGACAAAGCTGAAGTGGAGTGATTTGAAATTCCAATTATAAAAAATGCTAAAAAACATAAAAATTAAAAAAAATTTCTCCTCAGTTTTGAAGTTAAGCAACAGAAGGCAGCGATTTACTACTTTTCGCGTTGTTAATCTAGAATAGTTCCAATTTGTATTACAAAAAGAAGAATAGAAATTAAAAGCGGTAAATTGATGCCACTAAATTGTTGGTTTCCTCGGTTCTTTTGACACTATACAACACTGTTTACTAGCATTTATGAATCAGTACCATCACTTGAGCTGTTCATGATCAGATGTTGCAGCCAACTTCATGTTTATTTACCTTTTACAGCCGTGCAACATATGAGCATTTATTAATTAGAAACAATTACCCGCAGTTGTCAATTAAGTCAACAACCTGTACTTAAGCAGTGTTGTTGTTTTCCAGTAATAAGTAAGAATGATATAGTAAACGCACATTTTTTTTATATAGTATTTAACGACATTAATGTCGTTCGTTGACCTTTGACAGGTTTGTATGCAATTGACTATGTCATTCCCCTCACCACCTTTCACAGTACATCACTTATATTAGCTTCCCTTTTGAGCTCCTGTTGAGTTCCTTTCCTTTGCAGCATTACGCTTGCCTTAAATTGTATTCAGTTTTACTGATAAGACTTAGAAGATTTATATTTTGTTATTTATCATACACTCTGCTGATAAGAAAATTCGTAATCAGTTATGAATGGTTATTATACCCCATAGCCTTTCGAATATTAACTGCTGACTCAATTCAATTAATTCTCGTTTCAGTCGTTTTTGTTCACTCAAAGTGTTTAGTGTTTGTTCATCGGGCGCAAACTAAAGGAGAGGAGTAAAAGAATAAAAAATCTTTGTGTCAACCTTCAAGAGGTGAAAGCGTGCAATGAAACCTTTTGGTGGTGGTGGCTGCGGCGGGGCTAACTGTGGCCAATTAATTACTGGAAGTATTAATCGCCTGTTTGTCAATCGTGAACCCTGGCAAGTGGCCACAATAACAGCAACAGCCGTTTTGGGTTCAGTATGGTTGTGGAGCGTCGTTAACCAGGATGAAAGTAAGTGTAATTGTGATATACAACAGTTCGTTAGTTAAGCCGAGTTGGCATACTTCTTAAAACGAGCCAATGTCAATTGATTTATATAATGAGCGGCACTTAAGGTTTATTTGTTATATGTATAATTATTGTTTAATTTAAAAATATTTTTTTAAAAATTTTATATGGTTGATAAAAATTTTTTGAATTAATAATAATGAGGGCATTCGTTTGGGGGGAAAATTTCTTTAACAGAATTTTAATTTAGTTTTTTTAGAGAAAAGTATTGGAACTTCTTTGAAGTAAAGTTTTAACTTTTAAAATTGTACAAGTTTAAGGCTAAGTATCGCGAAGAACGCTTTATGTAAAAGTATTTCATTGATTTGATTAATCTAATGTTTAATTAATCTAAAATGTTTATAATTCAGGGCTATGACGCATATATTGGATTTGTGATTAGTTAATCTTGAAAAAATTGTTCATAGTTCAAATAATTTTTTTGTTCACCTAAAAATAGTAAGAAAGAAATCTGGAAGATTTGGCACATAAATTTTTGCAAATACATGCGCAATTTGCCCAATTTCTTTTCCCGGTTTCCCGGCAATTTTGTTCAAGAATCACGCGAAAATTCAAATGGTGTCCTTATATGTTTTACTTATTTGTTAATTATGGGTAAAAAACATATTAATATTCGAATAATTTGTATTCTGTCTTTATACTACTGAAAATATTTGGTCAGACGTGATCAAATATTTTAAATTTATTTATTTTTATTTTTTCCAAAAAAAAAAAAAAAAAGGACTACTAAGCCATTAAGGCCAAAAATGCGAAAAAAATAATATTAAACAAATTAAAATGAAAGTTATATCGATCCTAATTAGTAACAATGGTATACGAAGTCATCCAGTTATTAAATTTCCATTGAAGAAAAGTGTGCAAAAATTCTTGAACGAAAAACATTGTTAGAATAAGAGAATACTCTTAAGTCATTAGGCAAATGGTTCCAATATAGAGCAATCCCAAAAATGAAAGATCTCTCAAATGCTGAAATATTTATTGTAGGTACAACGATTTGTATATTTCTTGTCGAGCGTGAAAACTGAAACAATCCATATAGTGAAACAGGCACTCCACTTTAGACAACCTTATAAAAAGTCATTAAATTACGATAATTCACAAAATTATTAAAAGATCAACCTAACACTCATTTTACATATACGGAAATGTGTTCACGCCTACTTACACTGAAAATGAATCTTATAACTGCATTTATTGTCAATTTCAATTTCGAAACATTCAGTGATGTTGTTCCCGATACCACTTCTAGCCCGTAAATAATTTGAGGCATTAGAAGCGCCCAAGTCAGTCTATATTTGACCCTAATCGTCAGATAAATATTAGTTGAGTAGAGGCTACGTAATACTCCATATACTTTGGAGCACACAGAGCTTCAAAATTCAGCCTATTGTCGATCACAATACCTAAGCATTTAAAGCTATCAACAAACTCAATTCTCCTGCTCCCCAAATATATGTTATATCCTGCATTACTGCAGCCAAATGAAATAGCTTTAGTCTTAAACGGATTAATCACTAATGAATTATGAACAGTTCATTTAGAGTTTTTTTTTATTTTACTCTCACAATTGTAGCTTGGACTGGTTTTAATGGACGCTTTCTTTTTTTAATTTTTATACAATTCCGCAAAGGCGCGGCTCAACGTGAATTTACGTCAGTTGCTGTTAACAAAACAGCAATGACTTAAACGTTCTATTCAATTATCCCTTAACTATGTCAAATAAATTCAATTTGGCGGTTTTTCGATTTTTTTGTCGGTTTAAGAAATAGGTGTAGGTTATTTAGGTAAATATTAAAAAAAATCCAAAATCCCGGAATATATTCTAAACCTTCTCAAAACCGTGTTTTAAGGATTCGGATTCATGTAAAGGTTCCGAATTTGTTTCAGTTATTAATTTTTACTAATTGAAATTATGTTTCAGTCATTTTTAATCGCAAATAAAATAATTTTCATTTATGCTTATAAATTAGGAGATATGTTAGTTCATTTATATTTCCCCCATGATATACTTTTAGATATTCGGGACCCATTATCCCGATTATAACAACAGGTTAACTGATTTGATGGACTGATATTGGAGATGAAAGTGATATGGTTTATGAAAATTTCCAACTACCGATTTTAATCTTATTTCGAAAGCTGTTATGTGATTCAATGATTATTATTGGTCACTTTTATGCTTGGCGCCCAAACTTTAGTACAATAATTACAGTGCTTGACTTTAGTACTTCAAATAAAATTACCTGTCATCTATACTATTAATAAAATTGAAAATATTCAAGTGTAATAGCTGACATATTTTCTGAAATACTCCAGATATTGCGGAACGATGCAATATCTTGAATTTAAAAATATCAAATTTTTATTTGACTTTCAGCTAAGAACTTATGGCAATACTGTTTAATATGCCTAATGATCTGTTACCAACCTAATCCACCACGGGAATCTAATCAGTTGAACTTTATAGAGTTGAAAACACATACAAAAAAATATAAACATTATGGAATTTTTGAGATTATGAATAAAATTTTGTAGAATAAATGAATAGTTAAAGAAAATTGAAATACTTCTTTAATTGACAATACACAGAAATGTATTTTTTTCAGACAAAAACTAAAATCCATCGATATCTATCTATAACAAAGAACACCTACACGTTATCAGTATATAGAAATCTTGATTGATAAGCTAATCGTACTAATGTTGCATCATATAAATGACTGCACATACCAACAAAATGAACTGCCACAAAAAACAGTTACAAACGGACGCGTAACTAAAGCGAAAATTTACGAATTCTTAAATTTATTAAATAAAGTGTTAAAAAATCGGTTCAACCAAATATATATCGTACGAACGAACCCATGAGGCATATTAGGTTCATGTGCTATCTTTGACAGGCTGTAATGGCGGTTTTCGAGTACAATTTCGTTCACTTTTTCTATTATCTTGGGCCAAATTTGTGCAAATGTCTGCAAGACAAGGCAAGCCATCGACTACTTTTCGATCTTACTTGAAGATTTTTTACCATTCACACCATTTATATTGAAATACAAAATTTGAGACATATCCTTTGTTAAATATTTTCATTCATAATAAAATTCGGCACGGACTATTGACGTGGACTGACCATCAGTTGTTGCAAACATACTGGTTAACAGACCGCACTCAAAATTAGCATCATACCTGGGAAAAAATATCATACCTTCGCCAGTGCGGTCCAGTCGCCAATTTGTAATACTTTTTAGACAGAAAAAATGTAAGTGAGCAGTGTTTTTGTTCATGTTGTCCGATTATATTTTAGCTTTGGCAATTATCTATGCATCAATGTTTGTATCCGGGATATGTGTTATTTCTTACATCAATTGTCCTCTACATGATCAATTTGATAGGAAGTAGGCTGAATGGATTGAAAACACTTTTTAAAAAAAGAATTACTGCAATCAGATGAAGAGTATAGGAGAATACTATATATATATGAATTATATTTTCATATGGTGGCCTTGAAGAATTCATTTCAAACAGGTAAATAACAATATGCCATAATTATCTTTATGACTGGATACATGGTATTAGATTTTATCTCTAGCACACAGAAATAGATTGATTTTTATGCGTATATATTACACTGAAAAAACAAAACGTTTGCTTATCGACTTGGGGAAATGCAATTGTTTTTGCGTAATTTGTGGTTGAGTATATCAAATTTTTTCCCGGATCTGCAGCAGTTTTTGTTATACAACGTAGTAAAAAGTAGACCAATGTTGAGCTTTTTATATGTTTATTTCAAACAACTTCAAATATATGCTCTATCAAAAAAATGCTGGGAAGTGGTCAATATAAATATTTATTACCCATTCAAATTTATTGTATCCTCTTTAAAATAGGCCAAGGTACGATTGGAGCATTAAAATATTATTCAAACGTATTTTCCAGAAAAAGGAAGTTTATTTCTCGGAATGAATTCTCTTTTATGTCTTCTGTCAACTGAGAACGGGTGCCCGTTTTGCTGATTTGAGTTTTGGAAAGAGAAAAAAGTCTGCTGAAACTACATCAGCGAATACGGTGGTCGTTCGAAATTCGTTCGTAGCCTCATGGTTTGAAAACTTATACAGTTTCTTTCCACGAGTCCGGTCTTTTTCGACGAATTTCCTCTCTCAAGCGCTCAGACAATATTCTTTATTTACCGTCTAACTTTCTGGCAGGAATTTTGAGTGCACAAACGGTACGATAATCAGGAAAAAGGGACATTACAAACAGAACGATGGTAATCCTTTTAAATGGCCTTTTTAAATGTGCAATTACCGATACTTTTTTTATAGAATGTATAATATGCAGTAACTTCCCAAGCTTCTAAGATATTTCAGACCTGACGTAGTATTTATTTTACGTATTTTGTAATTTACTTAGTGTTGACCAAAAGGCTTTAAATTACAATATTGTTAAATAAACGAAACGAATATTTAGAGAGTGTTCTTTATTCTGCTCATTAAAACATACATTTTCTGATATTATTTGTGGTAACATTACTTAAATTTGGACGTATCGAATACATATATCTGCAAAGTACCATTGTTTTTCTGAAATCTGCTATGCTTCGTGAGATATAACAAAATAAATTTAAATCTAAGAACGACTTTTTTGCTATATTGATCAAAAGTAATTAGTAAGCATTAAGAGTATGCTCATAGCTAAGTTTTACTCAGTTCCATAAGATGTGTTTAAAAGATACGAGTATTTGTTGTATAAAAAACAACACAAACATTGACGTTTGTAAATGGTATATAGTATAATAAATATCTTAGTAATATTTCCCTATCAGTTTCTTTTTTCAACAAATATATTGCTTTTATATGAAACATCAAGTCTGCAAAATAGAAACACTTAAAATATCTGAAAAAGTGAATATATTTGTTAATGTGGCATCAACAACGCAACGTCACTCTCACATGGCGCCCATTTCTCATTTTGAATTTAACGTATCCAAAGTTGATCAACTATCACAAGCATTACTTGCCCTTCGAGTTGTTATTTTCTGTTAAGTTATCAACGAATAAATATTCCGTTAAACATTTCATATTCCGTTGTCGGTAAGAACTAGATCCGAGGTAAACCGTTTCTGTTACTTACTGTATGTTCTTATTACATTTCCCTTCTATAGCATAATGTGCGTTCGATATATTGAGCCGTAAATTAATTCCGAATTTCCCTATAGAAAATTACCGTTGTATCTTTATATTATATAAAAAAAACAATTTTACATGGTAAGTGGGGGCGACTTTCTAATTTTGTTATTTCCTTTCAGCCGTATTATGTTTTCACTTAATATAGCCTTAAAATATACCTTAAACCTTGCAAATCTTGTAATAATGACGAGAGTGCTTAAAATCGTGTCATGTTTCGAAGTAATTCAAAAAATAATCGTTAAATTTCACATAATTTGTTGAATTGGGAATGCCTACACAAAACGTTACACCATAATAACATAATTTGCCCTTTTCCAACCTTGGTGGCTTAATATACCAAGGGTTACAGCTGATATAGAGGAACTAAAAGTAGTTGTAGATTTCTCAAAGCATAATTATCTACAAATGATAGGCTATACTACTGCACTGGAACCACTTTTATCCATTGCTATTATGCAATATGTTGCATTTCTACACTCACATAGCTGCCGTATTAGACAGCAATCTGCAGATTACTTTGTGTTAAAAATGTTGGACTTAAAGTTTATTTTGTGCTCTTTCCATTTCCATTATTTGTAGACATTTGGGTACGTGGCAAAAAACAATTCTTTCGCTATATGAAAAAAGTTCCCGCGGTGAAACGTAAAATCGAAGCTGAATTATCCAAGGCCAATAAGGATTTTGAAAAAGAGTTTGCCAAAGTATATGAAGCTCTGGCCTATCATCCTCAATTGCCTGAGAATGGTTTATCTAAGGAAGAAATTTTGCATTTAGTTGATGAGCATTTAAAATTGGGCAGTTACGATTGGCGTGACGGACGAGTATCGGGCACAGTTTATGGCTTCAAAGAGGATCTAGTAGAACTTGTAACAGAGGTATATGGCAAAGCTTCCTACACGAATCCCCTACATCCCGATGTTTTTCCTGGTATTTGTAAAATGGAAGCAGAAGTTGTGAGAATGGCCTGCGCCCTCTTTCATGGTGATGACGCGTCATGTGGCACTGTAAGTTTAAAACGACTTTTTCGATATATTCGTGTAAAATACGCTTTAATGCTTTCTTAAGATGACTACTGGTGGCACTGAATCGATTGTTATGGCATGTAAGGCCTATCGTGACTATGCACGTGAGCATAAAGGCATTACCAGACCGAATATGGTTGTGCCTCGAACGGTTCATGCTGCCTTC
>JAHXMU010000010.1:1272813-1293867 GCA_019455685.1 Philornis downsi
GCTTGGAACTTCACTTAAATCGTGTAAACCGTGTTCATGCCGATACAAACGTCGTGCAGTAATCACTGATTTATTGTTTTCGTAATACGCTCGGACACAAAATACACGCTGCACTCCCGTGTACGGCTCCATGGGGACTAAATTTCCAGGAAGCGGCGCAGCGAACAACATATCCCCCCGCCACCCCGCGCCGCGCGTTACCGAGAAATTGAAGAATTAAATCGCCAACACTCATATGGCCTACCCTGTATATGTAATTTAGGCAGTAGCGTTTTTGGAATTGGTTACTAAATAATGCATTCTACAATATGTATTCTGTAGCATAGTTTTGAAAACAAATTCATGTAATATACATAAAGACATATATGAGAATATATCCCCCAATGCTTTAAAGCATTCATGTGAAACATTTTTCGAAACAACTTTATAGAATTAGAAGATAGATGCTGATATATAGACACAATTCATTTTTGAAAAAACAATTAGACCTCTGATTTCCGGCTGTAAGGTAGCTCTAATGGAACAAAATAAATAATAGCGTTCTAGTACTTGAAGAAGAATCAGTATGTATAAATTTCCTCTAGGCAAGGGTTTACTACCTTTTCGATATTAAAATTTGTGTCTATAATTTGGTGTTATAGTAAGTTTTTTTATGTGATCAATTGCTCCCAATTTGATGACACCAGAAGTGTTCACAATTTTTTTTTGTGAAAAATGCTAAATGCAGCTCATTTGAAAGCATCGATAGCAAGAGAAATACTTTATTTTTTGTATGTCTCTTTGTAGGGAATCAACTGCTTCGTTGAACGGTACTCCTGGATATTTGTTTCTGTTCCGTTCTTTAGTTACTAAGATTTGCGTTACGTTAATTCCCCTTTTTATATATGTAGCTTGTTGGTTCGGCTCCCAATTATCCATACGGTACTATGGACGATATTGAAGCTATTGCAGCATTGGGCTTAAAATATGACATTCCTGTGCACGTTGATGCTTGTTTGGGTAGTTTTGTCGCTGCCTTAGCCCGTTCGGCAGGTTATGCACTTAGGCCGTTTGATTTTGGTGTTAAAGGTGTGACAAGTATATCAGCAGATACCCACAAAGTAAGCTAAATATATAAAAATTTGTATAAGAAATATAATATTGACCAGACTGTTTATATTTTAGTACGGATTTGCTCCCAAAGGTTCTTCGATTATCCTATATTCTGATATGAAGTATCGCAATCATCAATTTACGGTAACCACCGATTGGCCCGGTGGTGTCTATGGCTCACCTACTATTAATGGTTCTAGAGCTGGTGGTATTATTGCCGCCTGTTGGGCGACTATGATGAATTTTGGCTATAATGGCTATTTGGAGGCTGCAAAACGTATTTTGGATATTTCACGTTATGTAGAAGAACGGTGAGTTAACATTTTGCCTCGAAATGGAAATGAATACTTTAGAGCGCATCGAAAGGAAATTTGTGAATGAGCCAGTTATGAGGGGATGATACATTCTATCAAAAAAAGTACCGGGAATTGATCATTTAAAATTAATACTTAAAGGAATTTCAAAGTATTTGTTGTCGCTAAGTCAGCACCACGGTTGGGTTTGTTTACAGCACTCGATTTTGTCAATTCATTTAAAGTGTATTTGGCAATTTTTGTAGTTGGTACAAATATTGAACAAAAAATGTGTCTCAAATTTTGTGTTGCAAACGCAGTTTCGTGCGCGATTTACAGAAAATGTTATAAAAAGCTTACGGTGAATCGACTTTATCAAAAACACGTGCATATAAGTGGTACAGTGCATTCAAACGCGGTCGAGTTGTGTGGAATTGTACCTCGCTCTTGTCGGCCTTCGATAAAGTGAAGAAAATGGCGGCTAAATATCGTCATATAAGCTTAAGAGAGATAGTCGTACTATTTTGTATGATTCTAATTCCAAAGTTTCTTCAACAACTCAATCACATAAAGGTATGATGCAACGAGTTTGTTTTGATCATGTTCATAAAATGCAATATAACTGTTAATGATACGTCGGTTTAGAAGGTTCGACATGTACTCGTAAACAAATCAAAAGGCTTCCCAACGGTGCCTTCCAACTGAGCCGATATCGAATAAACTGCATTAAACATTATCAAAGGTGAAGATGCATTTCCCTTGCCAGAAGGTCAGACGGTAAATAAAGAATATTATCTAGTTGTTATGCCGCGTTTGATAAATCAAATTCGTTGAAGAAGACAACATTTGTGGAAAGAATGGGTTTGGATCATGGATTTTATATCATGATTGTGTAACAGCTCACAGGACCATCATCTGGCAAAATGCTTAACAAATATTATCGAAATATCGTATTGTTCCGGTTGATTTTTTCTCTTTCCAAAACTCAAGTTATCACTTCAAGGGATACGTTTTCGGTCGATAGAAGGCATGAGAGAGAACTCGCGGCAGAAACTGCAATTTTTCCCGGAAAATGTGTTTGAAAAAAAATTTGACTATTGGATCTTTTGTTAACATAAGTGCATTATTTTGGAGTGGTCTTATTTTGAAGGCTAAACAATAATTTTGAATAAATAATACATGTTTTATGTTTTGTTGACCAATTCTCGGTATCTTCATGACGGAATGTATATTTTAAGGCAGTTTGTGGGATATTTCTGATCTGTGCATCTGTTTTTGTGAGATACGGCATTTTTTAAAGAGTCATGCGTTAATAATCTGAACAAAAATGGTAATATCTCGAGTATAAAAGCGAATTTTAAATTTATTTTAATGCATAGCAAAGCGCAGGTGCAATTTAAAATATGTTACTTAAGGAAACCCGTATTTTGAGAGATGTTTTTAAAATGGTCCAGTTTACAAAAACAGAAGCCTAGGGTGGAAATATTTATCGAACCAATTTAAATAAATTGGTCTCCTTATCTCGAGGGGCACATTTTAAACTTTTGTTTTTTGGTTCCACAAAAGTCAATGCATTCTAATAACTGTACATAATAATCACTATGCTATTTAATTTCAGTATACGCAAAATTGATGGCATTTTCGTTTTTGGCAAACCTGCCACATCGGTTGTAGCTATAGGTTCAAATGTGTTCGATATATATCGTTTATCTGACGCCTTGTGTAAAATGGGCTGGAATTTGAATACGTTACAATTTCCATCAGCGTGAGAATTTTATATTGTAGTTATATTATTTAATATGCACATGATTTTTTATGCTATTCCAGTATTCACATTTGCCTTACCGATATGCATACCGGTCCCGGCATTGCTGACAAATTTGTTGACGACGTTCGTTCAGCCGTAGCTGAAATTATGAAAGATCCCCAGCAGCCAGTGTCGGGCAAAATGGCAATCTATGGCATGGCTCAAAGCATTCCAGATCGATCGGTGGTGGGTGAGGTAACTCGTTGTTTCCTTAATAACATGTATTATACGCCGCCCATCAATTAGCCCACATATGACCAAGGAAATGGAGCAACTTGTGTTGAATTCTGCCAAAATGTTACTGAACAAATGGTCCTTTTGTAGGATTGTTATATAAATGATTTTTTAGCCATAATTTAAATAATACTTTGTATTGAATGTCTTGTTATAAAATATAATATGTATTTTTGTATTGTTAAGTGAGTCTTTTTTTCATAAAAGTCTTACTTTGGTATGGGTTTCTTTCAAATGAATCTCGATTGCTAAAAATACAAATCCATAAAAATGAATTTCTTAATTATGATGGTCCAAATAATTTATAAGCTTTTGGTGTTTCGTTGCAAACCAGTCTTAAATGTAGTTACCATTTTCAGCACCAGACACACGCATTTTCGTTGGCTGGCGGCTCAGGCAATTAATTCACTTTAGTTAGCGCATAATAAACTTCATTTTTGTGAAGTTTTTGTTATTCATTCTGATCTCCCACACACAGTTTTTGGGATGAATGATTTAAAGACAGCTCAGTTCGCTTTAGACTTGCTATCGCCATCGGCATTACACAGCGCGCGTGACAGGCGGGAAAGATTGTGCTCGAATCCATTTGTTTTCTATCGAAATTTGTGTGCGTTTTTTTTTTTTTGTTGCTGTGGTTACCATCAGTATTGTTACCAAAAATGTATGAACAACTTTTTGCACAGGTTTTATTGGGTTAATTACATACAATTAAAACGTATAATGAGGAATAACAAATAACTATAGTTTTAAAAGTAATCTGAAAATTATTGAAATTAGATTTAATCATTTGGGGAATTGTACAACTTTGGACTTGCGGTGTGTAAGATATAGTAAGAGGAGGATCATTATTTGTGCATGACATTGTTGCATAGTTCGAATGATTCGATTACGTTCAAATATGCAATGTTTTACTCTATGGCTTGTTGCCATTTTGAAGGTAATTCAATTATGCCTCTCGGGGAATTCCTCGGCTCTACTAACAAAAAGTTGGTACAGCCGATTTTCACAAGCTTTCCTTGAGACGAATTTTCCACCAGCAAAAGCACAGAAGACGCACAGGCGGTATTCACTTGTTGCCAGATCCGGATTATAAAGTAGGTGCATAAGATCCTCCCAACCAAATCCTCGGAAATTCTGGCAAGTCACCATCGATGTGTCCTAACGGAACACAATTCCTCTTTTATTGGATAAAGCTGGCCGCTTTTGGGCGATTGGTTCCTTTAGATGGTTAGATGGTTTAGATGGTTCCATTGTTGGGAATACAGGTCCGATTTAGGATCTTGGTCACTCGTAGTAGCCGTTTATCTACCAATTTCTTCAAATACATAGTAAAATCTTCCTGACCGTCAATCAACTGCAGTCACTTCATTAGTACTGTTTGCTGTTATAACAATCCGATTGTGATGGAAAATTCTCCCCCTTGGGTGCTCCAGGTCTGACATAGAATTTCATTCCATTCATTAAAAAAAAATATATTGTAAGGCTGTGTAATCGGCGAAAAAGAAGCAATCGATTAGACAGAGTCTTACCCAGTGAAGCCCAGTTGACAAAGCCAACATGAAAACGATAATCCCCGCCACCCATGTGCCATATATATCACATGTGTCACTGAAGAACTCATATACAATGAATTTATTCAATTACCCTGTAGGATCATTTAGTTGCTCTCAATCGAACTATGGCTGAGATTGATGGATGGGACAAAATTTCACCAGGTCCACAGCATAATTTGGAACAATATTTCTCATAATTTTTTTTTTCTATTGATTTACTTCAAACGAATACGTTCTGGATACAAGCAAGGTGTTGCAACAACTAACACCTGAGCAATTATCGCTCATACGATCGTGGGTACAAGCACTGATGAGTGGTGATTATTGGCGATCTGCTGAGGAATTCTTCAAGTACGCTTACATTCGTGTAAGCGTCTCTGTTCGTTATATGTGGGAATCTCTTCCATATCCCATTCATGGATTGCAAGAGTATTTGTATTTTATGGAGGAGAAAACGATGCTAAAACAGATATTTGAAAGAAAATGAAAAGATTGATTTTTCCCTAGATCTATTGGATTAAATAATGGAGTTATCATCAGAATGAAACCACTCTTATTCCAAAGTTAATGGACACCACAGGGTCAAGGCAAAATATTTCTCAAATTACGTGCAGCGAGATAGTTGAGACTATCTAAACTATAATCCGCATCCATTGTTGGGTTATAGCATAGATGATGTTCTATTGCCTCTATCTTTTCTTTATTCCCTTCCAAATTACAAATATCGTCCAATAAACCGTTCCATTTCCATAACTCTATACCCAAATTTCCCCAAGTTCCACAGCCGAATTCCAACATTCATGTTTCATTTTCAACTGTCCGCGCATTTTATTTATTGCACTTTAAAGTAATGACAATGCAAGCGACATAGCTTCGACATAGTTCCAACATCAGCTCACTATATCTATCTCACTATCTATGATTCTATGATAATAGAACGGAACAGATTTGGTGACTTTCAACTAATTCTGATCCCTACTTTTTACTTCGTTAATTATACTGCAACGATATCATACGCAGCTTTGGCCATGAGCAGTGAGTTTCCATTGTGTCAGGAACACAATTTTCCCGTCGGCCAAGTACGGTCTTTTCTTCAACTACGGTCTCTTCTTTAGTACAGAACGAAATTTTATATGTAAAAAATTAACTGCCTCGGGAGAAACTTTTAATAGATAAAATCATATTAAATGGCATTTGCCACATAGAAAGACGTCTATTTTCCAAATAGAAATGTATCTTGTATCGATTTGCTTTTATGGAAAAATGACATTGGAACGTACTTCCTAAACAGAAATCTTTTGGGCAAGAAAATTCTCCTTAGAGAATAGTATACAAATATGACAATATTGTACATAAAACCTTTCATATAGCGAAATATATTGAAAAGAAATTGCCGTATAGAAAAAAGGGTGCGCATATGTTTTTACAAAAAAATCCCTTGGAACAGATTTGTATCATATGAAATAGAATTTGCGCATAGAAATTTCTCTTGGGGGTTGCCCATTTACTTCTTTATCTTTGGTTACGTAAATGTAACGAAACCGCTTTTACGCGAGCCGGTGACGAATTTAGACGGTATTACGATTTTTCGAAAATTAATAATATTTATTCGGCTTTTTCTTCAAAAGTTCTTATATACGAGTATGTTTATTTCGGTAGAATGTAATTTCAGTTTACATTTAAATCGCGTGATGAATATGAAGGTTCAATAGCAACATTTTAGACATAATTTGCTTTTTTTGTTTCAGAAAACAGAAACAGAAAACGCGTGCTAAAATTCCGTTTTGGGAATTCCACGCTCAAAGGTTGCAAAAGAAGCAGTCGACCAAATGAAGTTGATAAGTATCAAATAAAAGCTACTATCGAGTCAGATCACCACGTTTCTGTTCGAGAAGATGCAGATATGCTGAACGTGAAAGCTATTTGAAAAGGCTTGTTTTTTTTGGTTTCCCTACGAGACAAAGAAATTTCTCTTAGCAAAGCGGATAAGCACTTGCTATTTGTTACCTAAACGCAAACATAATGATTCCGCAGCCACTGGAATGAAAAATATATTCTTCACAACATTGTTAAATGAAAGTGATCCTAGTTGAAGCAAGATTAATTTCATCAAATTATGCATTGCACTAAATAAAGATTATTGACCGACCGTGGCGAGATGGTTAGTAAACGCGACTATCGTTTACATGATCACGGGTTCAATCCCCGATACAGTCACCTATCATTATTTGAGCGGCTGTCACCTCGATGTGACTAACGAACACTTCGAGTAGCCGAGTAATCGGCTGGATTTTGGATTCGGCCAGTGAAAACACCGAAAAAGTGTTGAGTGGTATGGAATATTGTAAAACAGTCATTTAACATCTCTGCTATACACATGTATGTATATTTAAAATACGGAATGTGAATTATTTGTATGTAATATCTATTGAGATGGTTACCAATAGTCTTTGCAACGCCAATATCAAATAAGCATGTATTGGAACAGCGATTTTTTAAACAATTTAGAGCTAACTACACGTTAGTTACAGGTATTTCATCTAGTTGTCTGTTACCAAACGAAATCTGGGAAATCTCTTTGCTGGTTTCTTCTAAGCGGTTGTGTTACATGTTCGGAAAATGCTTTGAGGAGGCTTTGTTTTGGCATGAGATTTTCCACATGAAATTTTATACTTATAATATTGTTTGCATTTACATATATATTTATATAAATTCTACAAATATTTTTAGTAGAAAAACATAGCTTTCACGTTGTTTTCATACTTCTGCACTTCTTTCAATAATAAAAAATTACTATTTTTGTTTTATTTTATATTTTACTTCAAACTCTGCTATTATTTCGTCCCCAACTTGTTTCTATTTATTTCCAAAGGGAAATAATGAATTTGCATGTTTAAACGTTACTCAACACTGTTTTCTTCACTCATACATGCTCATCGTTCCTGTTACCGTTGTACTGTTGTTAGTGTTGTTTAGCATTCACACAAGAAAATTGCACCAACATTGGTTGATTTTATTGTCTTACGTTAGTAGCGGTTTTGATTTCAATATGTCAACACATGACGGCGAAAGAAGAGACGCGTAGAACTCCACGTTTGTTATTTACTTTATAAGACGACTGAATAAATCTACCAAAAATTTTAGTAAACAATATTGAATGGTGTGAATAATATTAACAACAAAAAATAAGTCGATAAAACCAATTAATGATCAAAGTGAAATACAGCAAAATTTCTAAGTGCATGAAATACTCATGAAAAAAATAAGAAGAAATAACCGACGAAAAATATTGATAAGCAGTCTCATTAAAACATTCAAATGTTCATAAATAAATATATAATAAATTGTGTTGCTGCAGTCAGTTTAATTACCTTTATCGTCAAATAACAAAATAAATAAGAAAAACAACAACAGCAACAACATTAGAAGTCGGTGAATAATCTTAACAAAAAGTTTGTAATTTGAATAAAAATATGTGAATTTTTTTTCTATGCATTGTGTATATACGTGCATGTGTGTGTTCGTGTGTGCTGATGTGATTTTTGGTGTTAACTTTTAACAAAACGGAAAGAATAGAATTGAGGAAAATCAAAATTAAATACATTCAAATAGTGCTTTAACATAAATTCTTTTTGAAAACAAAAACGCAGTTTGGATTATAAAAACTAATAAAATATTCAAGGTAAATATTTGCTAAGCTCTGACTGTTAAGCTTCCCAGTACCTATCTGTTCGATCTTGATCGCAGACACTTGTGACAGACAGTTTATTAGAGTTGCCACCTGTGTGTGTTCACCTAAGGCCGTGTAGTTACGGTAATTTGATGTAAGAGTAATTTTGAAACGAGTTACATCGTTTTTTCTTTGGGAATACAAAAAGAAAAAAGTGTTATTTTACGAGTTCTGTAGTTTAAATTCAAAATAGAATAACATAGAGCATTTGCTATAATTTTGGTCTAAGACTAGTATACTCGTACATCTCAAATGAAATTTCCGAATTTATCTGCATCTGAAATTTTTGTAAGTTTTTTATTTGGGTGATATGCATGCAGTTTTCTTTAAAACTTCGTTTGGGATTATTACCATAGAGATGTTTATGCCACACTAAACATATGCACTTTAAAATACTAAAGTTAAAGTTGTTAGATTGTTAACTTAATGCGATAATACTTATACACGGTTAAGAATTACTCCAATTTTGTCATATGTTTTAACGCATAAAGTACTATAAAATGCGAAGTAATTATTTTTTTTATTTTCAAAAAAAAAAAAAAAAAACAGTAATACTAAGCCTTTAAGGCCAAAAATGCGTATTACACAGCAATAAATTCCTGAGTATCTACTACAGTCTTAAATCTATTTAAATAGATGTATAAATATATACATACATACATATATATATATATATATATATATATATATATACATATAATTTAATATTATCACCAACGTTGGCTCCCCAGCCGTAATTACAAAAAGGAAAAAATAATATTAAACAAATTGAAATGAAAGTTATATTTTCATTTTATATTTTTCTAATTAGCTAATTAATTAATTACTACGTAATTATATCGTACTCAAACGGAAGTTCCTCTAAAGATAAATCCGAATTTTTATATCGCTACTAGATTTCAAATTTCATTTTGGGAGATTTCAGAGCGAAACAGTGCGTGGCTGCTTAAATTATTGGTATTTTTGCACAATTCAGGTAAACATTTATATTTTTAATTTGAAAAGCTAAAATATTTTTTAAGGTATTTTGCAAAAATAAGTGAAATTAGCCAGATTTTTAATTTTCTTTTAATAGTTCGAAAATTGTGTAGCAGCCAAAAATATTTTTAAAACATTAGAAGTAGCTACTTTTTCCAGAAATATGAACAATCAGTTTCATTTTATCTTCTTGTTTATTATCTTTAAAATATATTCCTTTCAAATGCTGATTGTTACTGTAGCTAACAAGGAAGATTCTGAGGTTCCACTTTTCGATGGCGCGTTCGCCTCGCTCATTCTGACCTTTGATGGAATCCCAAAATTCTATAACAGTTTGGTATATAAAAAATAACCAGTGGCAATAAATCATCAGTCATCAATAAATCATAAATAAATCATATCAAGCAATGGACTCTGATGCTGATTATCCAGTGTAGAATTTCTTATAGTTCACTTGTGATCACGACATTTATCAAAGTCAACATAATCAATTAGCATTTAGTTACTTGAATGACGTAGCAAAATGGAATATAAACAAAAACAAAACCTGGTAATGTTCATTGATACTCATTTTCTTCAATGGAACTTGACATATTTAATTCAACAACTATCAATATTGCTGTTCCAAGCAATTATCAGCACATCAATACCGTTTCGAAGCAACAGAAAAAATTATGTAGAAAAAATGTTTATTTCGGAGAAACCTGTGTTAAATATCAAATTTTCTATTTGCATATTTAATTTGAGATCAATACTGCAAACGGAATGACGGAGAAAAATTTCAAAAAAAAAAAAAAAAAATGGGGAAAAGAATTCCGTTTGAAGGTTTTACGAAGCTTTAAGCAAAATGGTTGCTTTTGATTTCATGAGCAACAAAATACGATAGAGGGGCAACATTGTTTAATGGTTCGAATTTGAACCTCGCAGGGATCATTTGCAATTACAAACTTACAGTCATAGTCTAAATGTAGACATGCAATAAGCTTTACAAATTGTTAGAAAAAACAAATAATATATCTAATCAAATACAAAATTCTTAAAATTTTGAAATCTGTGTACTTTTACTAAACAGTATGGAGGGATATATAATTTGATGCAGCAAAAATGTAACACATAGAGTCAAGAGTTCAAAGTACCATATACAATTTTTGAACCAAATGTGTTTTATGACTATCTAAGTCGATTAAGCTGTATAAGCCTGCTTGGCTGGTAGATACAATAACTGTCGTAAATATATATCAAATTTGTTTTAAGAAAGCATAAAGAAATATTTTACCAGATAGTAGCTGGCAGTTGTAAATGTGCTATATCCACTCACCTCTCCTGGATAATCCTATATAAAGTGACGAATTTTCTTTAATCCGATTTGTTTCTGGTAACTCCTCATCGACAGACTGCAGTAACTTAAATTCGTGCCCATTGCATTTGCTTAAATGCAACGCCTTAAATGCTGCAATGCCTCTTCTAGTACCTACGGTATAAATGATCGCTTATTTCATACCTATATATTCTTAGGTTGCATTTAATTTGGTCAAATTTGATACAAGTTGACCTACCCTTTGCAGAATTTCTAATTGGCAGACTGGAGTGTTCAGATTTTTGCTTGTTGTGTGAATTTTATGTAAAAGTGAAGAAAACTCGCCCAAATAAACGCATTTTATATATAAATGACCGATTCAACACAGGCAATGATCGCTTATTTCATATATTCTTAGGTTCTTAGGTTGCATTTAATTTGGTCAAATTTGATACACGTTGACTCTTTGCTGAATTTCTAATTGGCAGACTGGAGTATTCAGATTTTTGCCTGTTGTGTGGATTTTATGTAAAACTGAAGAAAAATCGCCCAAATAAACGTATCTTATTTATAAATGACCGATTCAACACAGGCAATATAGTTTTAGCTTCCTATCTTCCAAGTAAATTTACTGAATTCGGTTATGAGAGAATGAAAATGGACGGTACTGCTATGTCCCCTATAGTGCCTACAAAAATTGGACAACTCATCGAATCATTCCATCATTTAATCATTCCGAATCATTTAATCATTTGTATACTGCAGTTACTTAAATTCTTGTCGAATGTATGTATGTATTGTCGAATGTTTGGCAAAATTTGAAAAAATCTATCTGATGGTTATCATTCTTATTATTTGATTGGCGATCACCTTGATGCGTCTGACAAACGTTTCAAGTAGTTGAATAATGTATAAGTCTTGTTAATGCTTTTCAAACTGTGACATTTGGAATCGTCGTTAAACTTGTAGGTCTCATTGAGTGAGTCTAAAAATAGAAAGCGTGTAAACTTATTGAATCCTAGAAGCTCTCCAATATCGCATCCGTGAGATGCAAGGAAATTTATTTTATTTTTATGTTAGATTTATATTTTTTTTTTCAATTATACAGGGTGGCGCAATAGAACGTGCATATTGCATCATCTTTTTTTGCGTGGTAGAAAAGGGGCGGGCGGGGGCGCCTACATCGTTGGGTTGGCGGGCTTATGGAGTTTTAGTCGCTATGAATCACTTCGACGGGAAGCGTGGCGCGTTTTACGTGAACTCTCGTTCATATATTGCTACTAGGCGACTATATTGTGCTGAATATGGACTACGGCTAATTAGTGAAGCTCCGAGTGCTAATTTAATTAAAATGTGGGTAAAGCGTTTTGAAGAGACCGGTTCAACATTTAAACCACAAGCAAATGGTCGCCCAAGAGTATCTAGGACCGAAGACAATGTTGAGAGAGTTATGGAGTCAGTACGAGGAAATCCACAAATGTCGACTGGCAAGATATCGTCTGTCAACGAATTTTAACTTTGGATCTTAAACTGCATCCATATAAGCTGCAATTAATACAAGAATTGAAAGAGTCTGACTTCATAGCAAGGCTCGCATTTGCTAATGAAATGCTTAATCGATTTTCCAATTTTGACAATATTCTTTTCTCTGACGAGACTCATTTCCTTATGAATGGGTTCGTAAACCGTCAAAATTGTCATTACTGGAACAGTGAAAATCCCAAAATCAAACATCAGAAACCATTGCATAGTCCTAAAGTGACAGTATGCGCAGCAATCTCTGGCAGAGGAATAATTGGTCCAAAACGTCACGGTTAATACGGAACGCTATGTTGAGATGTTGGACGGATTTTTGGCTCCAGAAATTGAAAGTTCAAGAATAGTGAATTCCAGAACTTGGTTCCAACAAGATGGAGCTACCTGTCATACACAAATATGAACGCAGACTTTTTGGTCATTATACTTGGTTGATTTTGTATATATGACCCGTTATCTTAAAAATGAAACGATATTTTTAGTTTATTTTTTTATGTTTTTTAGTATGTAATATAAATAAAGAATTTATGAAGAAATAATTATTTTTAGTCAATATTAGTTGTGTTTTTTTATATCTACTGAAAATGTATAAGGTGAACGCAGGCTTTGTGGGCCGAGTGTATATATACCTATATATAGGTTTCTTTACCTGACTGAAATTTTTCCATTAGTCGTTTGCTTTTTTTTAAACTAAAAACGAAACGTTCAACAACTCTTGAAGATTTTTAACTGTAAATTAACTCTGCTCTATCACTTCTCTAATAATAATATAATAATAAAATAATAATAAGGGTAAACGTTATAATTATATTAATGGTAAATAATAAGCAAATAATTTTTTTTGTTGAAAAATTTCAGTATCTTTTGCTTGAAAATTCATATCCAAAATCGAGCACATAATCAGCTATTGTGAATAACTTTTTTAAAGCCATCATAAAAATTCCGGTTTAATCAATTCCTTTCAAATTCTAGGAATGTATTATATTAAATTTGACAAAAATGACTTCATAATCGTATCGCTACGAAATTGAATGATGCTGTTTTTTTTTTTTGTACGAGTATATTCAAAAATTTACTGCATACTCGTATATTTGTGTTTTTGTTTTATATTGTGATTGTCTACCGCCTTACGGAAATTCCATTGTTCTTCACAACATGAGTTGTGTGGCAAGTTAAAAAAATATGCGGTTAATATTTTCTGATTATGAATGAATTTTTGTTATTATCTATTTCGTTTTCTTTTTCAAAATACCTGGTGCACCCACAGACTGGCGACCAGTGAACGAGTGTATTTGTGCAAGATAAGGTAAAAAAAAACCTCAAGATAAGAAAATTAAGCGCAACAGGTTTCATTTTCTCAACAACTTCTGCGCCTATGCAGAAGACAGGTAGTTTCAATTTTGTATGATAAAATTTCGAAATGGTTTGCTGTTGTTTAGCAATCAGCTGAATTCTTGCTAGTTTAAATCTTGAAATTTGCCTTTGTAAGCAAAGAAATCTTTTCAGGAAACGTGGGTGCCAGAGCAATGTAGTAAATGTACTGCAAAAAAGTTGTATTTGCTATTTAGTACTTAGGAGTTTTAATGGTTTATGATAATTGATCTGGTATTACATTCAATTGTCGTTGGCAATAACATTTATAGTAAAGTTAATTTCGAGGGACGAAAAAAGAATGGAAGTGTCAAAACTAAAGCTGGATTAAAACATTAAAAACTTCTTAAATTCTGCTAATACGAGAGGGAGCCTGTAAATAGATCAGCCTACACAAGAAAAGAGTTTTTTTCGAGTAAAATTCATTGCATTTATTGTTATATTCTTTTTTGCGCAATACACTTTTTTTCCCTACGCAAAAACATTCTGCCATAAAGTACTGGGGAACTAAGCTCAAAATACTTATTATTCATTTAAGTTTAGTATATCGTCTTCAAAGTAGGCCTCTTCAGAAATATCACATACATATATGGCAACGAATAAAATATGGCAAATAAACATTTTTCAAACGCAATTTTCGGAAAAGACTTAATTTTTCGTAGAGAATTATCTACCTGTAAACGGGCACCCTGAAGTGGTAATTTGAGTTTTGGAAAGGGAAAAGGTAAATATATTGGCTGTTCGATAATGTTTGTTGAGTTTTTGGCCAGAAATCCGTTTACATCATTTTACAATGATGCGTTATACTTCTTTTTTTTTCTAAAAATTTGAGAATTCGCCCTTTCAAATGCCGCATAATGCCCAGGCAATATTTTTTTTTTACATTCGGACCTTCTGGCAGGAGTTCTATGTGCACCATACAGCGGTAATCAAAGAAAACACTCAACATTGCCTGACTTAATCGATTGTGATGTTGTTTTTTCAGTGTCAGATCAGTTGGAAGGCACCATTCCGAAGCTTGTTCACTCTTTTGCATGCCAAACTCGCAAATCCGTGTCTCATCACCAGTTATACAACGTTTCATGAGTGGGGCGTCGGAATTGGCTCGTTTTCAAATCTTTCGGAACTAGTCGGGCGGCAACGCCTTTCATACCTAAACAATCGTATAAAATGATATGAATTGATTTGTAAGACACAGAAATTTCAGCGGCTATCTGATTTAAACTTAAATGATAATCTTCAGTCACGATTTCCGTCACTTTATCGATGAAATTAAATGATCAATACCCGGATAAAATGTATGTGTTTCACTGTTGGCCAACTTTCGGAAAACATTTTATTTATATCCAAGATTTTCATGCAAAATATTGAATACACTGACTTTGATTACCTTTAAGAATTCAGCTGTATGTTGTGATTTCACTTTTCATAAATCGAGAATAATTTTCAAGGTTGTTTGATGATTACTGCTAAAACCATACTTTTGAAATGTCCATACCATTTCTTTAAAATGCTTGTACGATCTCGCTTAAAATCATCAAATGCTTGTTTTCGATGTTGAACAGTCACTGCAGCACTTTTCAACCCTTTGTCGAGTTTAAACGGCATTTTTACGCATAAAAACAAAGGTATATTCAACATACAGAAATCGTTATTTCATGAAAGCAAAAGTATCTTCACTTAAAACATTGTAATTCAACCACAAAGAAATGGAATGAAATTTTAACAGTCGTCGTTTACATGTTACCGCCTTCTAAATAGAATATAATTATTTTATTGGAGGAGAGATCTATGACTTAATCTATGAGTTAAAATAATTTCAAAGAAAGCCTGCAAACTTTATGGAAAAAGGAAAAGAAAGAAAATATATGCAGTTTTTTAATAAAATGGAGAATCGTAGAGGAGGCAGCGGTGGAAGTTGCGGTAAGTCTCTTCCGGTAATATCACTCTATAATATAAGCATCACTATTGTGAGTGAAAAGTTAAAATTTGATAGGTTGGGAAAAGAACAATGTTGAAGGAGTGTTTTCTGTACAGAAAAATTGGATAGTGAGATATCGGTTACGACTTTGTTAGGGATTTGGACATATGACGTCGAACTGGCCCTGGTCATGGTAGCAGGCCTATACCTCAACTGAAATCACCGCTTGGAGGACTTTGTGCTTAAATGTGGGAACCCTGACAGAAGCAAGAGCTCGTCGTTAAGAGAAATGCAGCTAAGGAGGCATTGCTTCTATCATGGGATAGAAGGTTGCTGCCCTTATTTCCCTCTAGCTGGTGCACGCATGGCCGGGGCGCTTGGTGTTTTTAGATAAATAATTATCGCAATCAGCAATTTGGTTGTATCCACGGAATTTTGTCACGGCATTTGAGTTTTAATTGGAGCTACCTTGTTTTGTAAATTATTCAGTTGCGACAGCTGAAATTACTAGCATTTTAGTTATATCAACAGAATTTTTCATTATTTCGGTTGCTTAACTTAACAAAATTTTTCTGCGACTGCAGTAACTAGTTTGATTTTATTGCGAATGACCGCCTCTTGTGGGCAAGAATGATGATTGCACTTCGGCATTACCACATACTCGTATTTCGTTCAAAAATACGTAATCCTGTCAAACGTTTTTCATAATTTAAAGCTTGACGACATCTTCGGAAGAATTCTATGGTTGCATAATGAATTCTTTACTTTTCAGAAAGTTTTAGTAATGGTCCCTATCTTTATATATATAATTCTACTGTACGGGCGTTGTCAGTGAACTCCTCCTAAACGGCTGGACCGCTTTTCATAAATTTTTGTATATGCGTCTGGGTGGTGCCCGGGATGGTTTAGATTTATAATTCGGTCCAATTGGGCAAAGGGGCGTGGTACCTCCCATACAAACAAAAAATTAAAAATCAATTATTTCTGCGCCTGCTTACGGTATTTGAACAAAATTTAGTGCGTAGGTTTGGTGTACATATCTTAAGTGCTACTGCAAATATGGGCGGGATTGGACAATGGGGAGTGGTACCTCCTATACAAACCACAAATTAAAAAGCAATTATTTCTGCTCCTGCTAAAATTTGAAGGCAAAGCAACGTTTGCCGGGTCGGCTAGTTTCTTATATAATTAGATTTAAATTTTTATTATTATCTATTATATTCTCAAATTCTATGAGATTTTGCGATATTTCTGCTAGTGTGAACTTGGCTTAGTCAGAAACCCAGATCATTCGCCTATTCATGTATTCCGGGCATTACATGCTGCCAAGATCCTCAATATAAAATAAATAATAAATACATAAACATTTTGTTGAAGACACGTACTCGTTTCTAAGTCAATAATTTTTACAAAATTGAATTGAAAACAAATGTGAACATATTGAGCTGAGCACTATGGCCGACTATTCATCCACCCATGTCCGCAAAATACCTTCAATAACTTTGTATTCCAAAGTGTTAAGTCAAATTCAAATAAAAATTTATATTTGCGTTTAGTTTTACAAATAAAAAATACTGGTCGTAAATGTGTCTAATGCGAATATTTTGCACTCTTTGTTCCCTCAATATTCTCTGTGTAGTACTAATTATGAATGTAAATTATAATGGACATATGAACATATTTGTTGTTCAATAACAAACAAATAATATTGAAATGTACAGTGACTTTTAAGTGATATTGAAGTCATATATTATTATTCGATGTGGTAGATAGATGGGGGACCGGGATGTTAGCAGTGATCGTAATACCAATTCATGATATAATGAAAACGAACAGGGCCAACAAAAGCGGTAAATGGGAGTCAATAAATAATAAATTAATTTATTAACTGGCTTTTAATTTTCACACGTGGGCATACCTGTTAATTATTGGACCACTGCTTCTTATTGCAGCAGAGTTCATTGTTAAACATCTTTAAAGACGGTAAATTATTTGCATTAACTTAAATGTTTTTAATGTTTAAGTTATAGATAAAAAAAATCAATATCGCAAGATCTTCCATACTCTTCTTCCACATTCGACACAGTCTGAATAAGTTCTATTGTATTAGACATGCTGTCAAAAAATTACTTTTCTAAAAAGCCTAATTATAGGGATTGCCGAAATCCTATTTGGCACAACTGTCCTCTAAGTTGGCACAACTGTCCTCTATATTGGCTCAGAGTTTGAGTGCAATCTGCCATTGAGTTTGTTTACAGCGCTTAATTTTGTGAATTAATCTGAAGTAGGTTTTGCGTTATTTATAGTAGATAAAAATATCGAACAAAGAATTTGTCTGAAATTTTATATTGCAAATAGAATTTCTAGTGCCGAATCGATGAATTGACTTTATCAGAATATGTAGTGGCCGTCCATCAACGTTTTAAACGGAAGTTGACAACAATAAAGTGAAATAAATGGCGACTGATAATTTATGTTTAAGAGAGATAGTCGTTGAACTTTCTGTGTCTGACGAACCCATTCATTCTATTTTATACTTTTGTTTGGGTATGAAACGTGGTGCCGCTCGACTAGTTCTGAAAGCCTATGATTTTCTTCAGAAACTCAATCGCGTAAAGGTCGGTGAAGACATGTTAGAATGAGTCAATTTCGATTCAATATTCAAAGAATGATTTATAACAGGTGGTGAGGCATGGCATTAATGTTCTTTGATTATCGCGGCATTATGCACTTGGAATTCTAACCAGAAGTTTGGGCGGTAAATAAAGATTATCGTCCGGGCTTTAAGCGGCGGTTTGAGAGAACAAATTCGCACCATCTTACAAGACTATCATTTTGACCGAATTTCTGATCAAAAGATCAACAAATATCATTGAACAATCACCGTATTCGCCTGACTTTGTACTCCTTCCAAAAATCAAATTATCATTTCAAGGCAACCCGTTTTGTCGACAAAAAACATAAAAGAGAATTCTTGTCGAGAACTGAACTCCTTTCGGGAAAATGCGTTAAAAAATGTTTCGATGATTGGATTATGCGTTGGTATAAGTGTATTACTTTGGAAAGGGCCTACAAGAAATTTAAACGAATAATAAATATTTTGTTCTTCGGTACTTTTTTTTACGTTTTTCCAAATATATAAAATATATAAAATTTTGCAATCGCGCTGAGAAGACAATATGTATCTTAAGGACATAAAAAATAATAATAAAAAAATGAGTTCTTACTAATATGAATAATTACGCATGTTATGTAATGTTTCAACAACTGCTATTTTTGCAAATTATCGCAACTTGTGAACTGTATCGAAATTTGAAATGGGGATTGAATGTAAATATGCTTAATAATAAGTACAATAATAATAAAGCCGACTTTGTTCTAACTCCTCTTAAGTATATTTTCCATACGACCACAGATCTAGAGGGTGTCCCAACAAGAACGCAAGACAGTCAATGGTGTTCGGTATCGTGAAATGATAACCAGTTTTTTCGTGCTTAGAATTGAAGATATGAATGTGGAGGGCATGTGGTTTCAACAAGACGGCTCCATATGTCATACAGCCAGAGAAACAATTCAATTGCTGCATCAGTCATTTCCCGGTCGTGTTATTTCACGTTTTGGAGACCAGAATTGGCCGCCTAGATTGTGCCATTTAATACCATTAGACTTTTTTCTTTGGAGGTTTTTTGAAGTCGATGGTTTACGCGAATAAGCCTACGACGACTCAAGTCTTAAAAGAGGAAATTGGAAGCTGCATTAATGAAATACCGCAGCATTTATGCAAAACGGTCATTGAAAATTTCATTAAAAGATCGCGTGTATGCCAGCAAAGCCACGGCGGCCATATGCCCAATGTGTTGTTCCACACATAACCTCATTCTGTCTACTTTACGATATAATAAAGTTTCACGATTTTTTTTTTAAATATCTGTGTTTTATTTAAAATTTAAATCTTGCGTTCTTGTTGAAACACCCTTTATTATCTTTTGCTTCTGTTCAAACAAAATTTCCGTTTAAAGAAGTCTTAAAATTTAGAATATTGAGGAATAGTGATTTGCATTGAATAGTATAGTAACTAAAATATCGCTGATTATTTAAATGCTTGCGTTTTTTTGGCAAATTGTTGTTTAAGGTCAATATTGAGAAACGTAAGAGCGTCTGTGCAAACGTAATTCGATTTGCAGAATTTTCATGTATTTAGTATGACAAACGGAATTCCAAATGATGTCAGCACCAGGCTTTAGTTGAAGAAGTCAGTAAATAGAGTGCAGTCTATGGTGAAAACTAAAGTGTGGAGTCTTGACTGCAGACTAATATATCAAATCAGTCTGGTGACACATCTGTGTATATGCATGCATTCCCACTGCAGTCTAAATCTTATATTTCGACATCTCATTTCATATTGCTGCCAATTTTGCTTTGGAAAGATGACGCATACGAAGAAATCTCAAATCTCAAAGATTTTATTTGTGAGTGAGTAATTATTGAAAGTTATTGATTAAACTTGAAAACTCTACGGTAACGAGAGAGCCTAAGAAAAAAAAATAACAATTCACCTTAACGTTTCACATAAAACATGGAAACAAATAGAAAGCTCAAAGTCATTTGTACTGCGTAAACGTTCTAAAAATGTTGCATGACGTTCGCCTGTACCGCCAGTTAGAAATTCTACAATATGCTGCCTCACTTCTGATTGTGAATAGGTTTAAGGACTGTTGGCAAGGGTATTGCCAAGGCACACCCTAAATAACAATTAAACACTAAAAACGCGAACGCAGGACGTAAAGACGCAAATAGAAAAACCTAATAGGACTCAAGGGGACGGGAAACTACACATGTTCCAAAGTTCTAGCATGAAAAAAAGAGTTTCTCTGTACGAAAAACAATGAGTAGAACAAGTGTGGGTAGCAGTAGTATCCTCTCTCTAAGTGGTTATTTTGTATAGAACACGTAATGTTGCTATAGTAAATATACATTATAGTTATTTTCAGTTATGTTACTATAAACTCAACAGTTTGTTAGGAGGGAGTTTTTCTACATATACTCGTACTTGTACTATTTCATTGTTTAGCTGCCACCTAAACTTCGAAATGTAATGCGCATGTCATCGATTTTTTTTCTTGGTAGTATGAAGTTGTAGTTGTTACCAATTTCGAAATTAATGCCATGGAATATAACCAATTTATGACGAGGCTGGAAAACAGGACAACCGGCCGTTCTGTTGTTGTTCTATATAATTATG
>JAHXMU010000010.1:1298867-1327084 GCA_019455685.1 Philornis downsi
TTCAATCAAATTTGATTTGTAAAAGCTTCACCTGTCAAAATTCTGATTCCATGCAATTGTTGAAATGAATGAAAAACGGAATGGCGATGGAAAATTACGGCATGTATATACGGAGAATTCCGTTTGAGGTCAACAGCAGCCTCAGTGTACATATGTATATTGTGGCTTATTTCGGTGTATTTCTGGCCTTGAAAAGAATTCCGTTATCTTAATTTTATATGCATAGAGGCAGTGGAACTGCGATGCCAGATTTTGAACAGTTTATAAACTGAAAAAAGGCAAGAAAACCTAAACTATTTTATATGCTTGAATTGGTTTATAACATAATAGTATAACTTCGAATCGTTATTACATAAAAGCATTTAACATTTCAATTTATATGTTTTTTTTTTATAAATTTATGTATTATCTATAAAAACAAAGTTACATTTTTATTACTTGTTTGCTGCTGGCCATTTAAAGTTACAGTAAATATAGCGGCGTCAATCATTTTAATGATTCTAAACTGTTAATAAACAATTAACATTGAAATTAATTGAAATAGTTTCGGTTGGTTAATTTTTTATAAGCTTGTAAGATTAGCTGTATAACAAACTATTGGTTTGAAATTGAAGAGGAAAAAGCAGAAGGTAGTTTCTTTACACTCGAAAAAGCAGTGACTGCGTTAAACTTCTGTCGAAATTATCAAATGAATCTGACAGATTTTAATAATGATCGCCACAAATTACATTTTATCGAGAAAACTTATGGAAACATTTCTCCGAAGGTTACTTGGAATGTGTATGAACATTAACCAATTTTCGAAGACTAAGTTAATTTGTTTCTCTTCGTTTATTTTTATTATTAAATATTTTCTAGATAGTTTGGAACTCGGCACACAAAATCCGTAATAATTAAACTTTCACTAGTTACTTTCACAATTCTTATCTTATCAACTATATAATATATAATATTTATCATACAGAAATTATCAACATTATTTCATAGTCATTCTTGTATTGATAAATGTCATTAGGTAGACGCATTTGCTTGACAAGTCATTTGTTTGCATTCTCAAGCGAAGGTAATGAAAGAGAAAGCGAAATTTCCAAGAAAAATTTTGAGTTAATCATATTTGTAGGTTTGCAAAATTTCAATGTATACGCGGTGAGTGTACGGTAAGCTTCGATATTCAGCAAAGACTGTGAATTGAGTCTATAATAACTTGAACGCTCTTTAAGTGATTAAAAAAAAGTCAATATTAGGGCTACTTATGATCCGGTTGCGGACAGAAATCTTGGTTACTGCATCGTACTAATTAGAAATTAGGGAGGAAGGAAAATTGCTTTTCCGAAAATCGGTTAATTTTCAAATGAGGTGCCAGAAGGCCCCTATTAAGGTAACCAATTTGCATTCTCAGATACTACTTTAGCAAATACTATGGGACAAAATCGACACAGAAAATTACGTAACACCTTTTGTTAATTGCAAATTTTCTTTTCAATTTAAAGCATCTTTAGAGTTTTACGACGTTTCATTATTTGTTTGTTGGTTATGTTTTTCATTTTGTTTGCATTAACTGGCAAATTTTGGTCCCAAAATTGATATGGCAGTGTAAAATTTTTTTATTTTTTATTTTATTTATTTATATTTTATTTTTTTTAATAACCATGAATTGACAACGTTATATCAGCTAACGTACTTAATTCCTGTCTGTTCCAAATGTCTTTTGTTGATATAGATTACCTGCAGTTTGTTTGTTTTTTTTTCGAGTGTACTTTGATTAGCCAGCACCGACTGAATATCGTTAAAGAGGTATTTCCTTGATTAACACTCAAGCGTAGGAAATTTATTCAAAAATTCACTCATACTTAAATGAATCTTGAGATTTAACAACAACAACAACAGCAACAATGTCGAATACAATAAATTAAATTCATGTTCATAATAAATATTTTATGAAATTGTTATTATTCGTCGTGTTTTCAGTGCTGGTTCTCTAATGCTAATACGAATTTCTATTTCGAATTCCTAAGCATTTGTCTGTCCATTACTGCGCTAAGTCTTCTATTGCTTACCTTTAGGTTGTTTTTTTTTTATTTCAAATTTCTATATATTCATCCACCAGTCGTTGTACGTAATGTAGTTATTTGCAAACAAAAAAACACAAAAGTTAACACAATGAAAATGACATCATCTACGTCTTCGTGAAACTTGAACAAAACTGCTTTTGTTTTCCTTCGATATGAGTTGAAATGACACCACACTCACTCTAATGTCCCAACTATAGTCAAGCAACAGTGTTGACCGGCTAAAAAATGTGGCTGCTAACGCGTCGTAACTGGCAATCAGCTAAAATCAATGATTTAATAAATGTTTAAAGCGTTGAGAACAAAAAAGCATCAGCAGCCTCCCCACAGACTTCAAGTGATTGTTGCGGTATGAAAATACGTGAAATCGAGTGATAATCTCTGGAATATAAACACACGTATCGACAAGTAATCGGAGTATAAGGACCAATATTTCATTTTAATGTTTGTTATAACAGTTAAGGTTTTGTTTACATCACAATCGAAGTCTTTCACTGTGTCAAAAAATTAAAAAACTACCGGGAATAAGTCAATGAAGTAAAAAGTATTTGATAGATTTATTGTATCACCTTCAGAGTAGGACCCTTTCGAAATACTAAACTTACGCCAACGAATAATCCAATCATCAGAATATCTGCCAAACGTATTTTCTGGGGAAGACTTCAGTTCTCGCAGCGAATTCTCTTTTGTGTCTTCTTTCGAACGAAAATGGCGGAATTTAGGATAGAAAAAATGTAGCTGGAGACACATCAATTGAATATGATGGTTGTTCGATAACATTTGTTCAGCTTTTGGCTTGGAATTCATTCACAATGATAGCCTTGTCAGCTGATACGTTGTGGTAATGCAAAATTCAGGAATTTTCTTTCCACGAATCTGGCTTTATTTGAAGACTTTCCTCTCTATAATGCCATACCATAGGGCCCAGCTAATACATACTCTTTACTTAGCGTTTGATCTTCTGGCAAATATTACGAATGCACAACGCCCCGACAATCGAAGAATTGTCGACATTACCTTGACTTTGATCGATTTTGATATGGTTTTTGCGGTTTCGTCTCTATTGGAAAGCGTCATTTCGAAGCTTGTTGACTGGTTTACATGTCAAACTTTTAAACCCATCTCTTATCATCATTTTAAACCCATCTTTACGCCTTTAACGACCTTAATGCGACAGAGTTTTTGAAGAAAATTCAGGTCTATGGGAACAAGGCTTGTAAAAAAAATTGATTCGTGAGACACAAAATATTCAGTAGTTAACTCTCTCAAACTTAAATGATGGTCGATAAGAGCGAGGTCAAACTTCCACCATTTCTCGACAGCTTTTAAATGTTTTATATCACTCTAATGCCGGAGTTTTTGATAAAATCAGTCCACCGTAAGTAAACCTTCTGAATATACCTTTCAGCGATTCGCCGTATGAAATTCCATTAGTAATACAAAATTTAAGTCACATTTTTTGTTCAATATTTTTATTCATTGTAAAAATCGCAAAACACAGTTGAAATGAAGTAGCAAAATCAAGCACATGGACATACTAAACTCTGTATCAGTATAGAGGACAGTTGTGGCAACTTTGCGACAAAAATAATTTTAACAATCCCTTTAAGCGAGCTTTTTAAAAGATCAATCCTGTTAATATTTTGACTGAGTGTATAAGCAAAAAAGATGGCATTGTCTTGAAACTAGGTTTTTTTTTTTGCTGTAATAAGAGAATAAAATGTCTCAAAATGGCATAAGATACCATTTTACACACTTCTCTGAAGATTTGATATCTTTTTTATTAAAGACTATCACATTTTGCAAACCAAAAACCACGTCTATCGATATTTCTTTGATTGATTAAATTTCTATTTCGTTGAAAAAAATTTGAAATTAAGAAATTTCGACACTAATTTGTATGCCAATTTGTGACTAACAAAGTTAAATGCCGCCAATGTGTCACATTCTGCGCCTAAAGTTCTACCAGCTGTTTTGACCAGGATTTCTTTCCAAAGTCGTCATAACTTAATGGCACATTAACAACTAATCAAAAATTGTAAATAGCAAAAATTCCCAATCTACAAGATTTACCTAAGAACCAGTTAGTTTCATTAAACTGCGATAGAGCATCGATTAACACGCAAGGCGTTCCGTACATTTTTCAAAGACGAGGAACGTTACTGTTCGTTCGTGTTACTCTCCAGTTGTATGTTCGAGTTTGATGGGCGGACACCGGGACAAAGTTGCGCGTGCCTAAAAGATTTTATCCATAAATTTTATTTTTATTTATTAACAAAATTTGAATATATAAGAATTTTTGTTAAATGCGTGTGTGTGTGTGTCTGCGTGTGTGCGCGTGAGTGTGTATTTGTGTATGCCATTCCCCGTAGAAAATATTCGCTTTTCGTAAGCGAAACGCAAACTTTATTTTTAGCCATTTCCAGTACAAAGTCAGTATTTGATTAAAGGTGCGGCCACTGAGCACATATTTGATGTTGATTAAAACGTTTTAGATTCAGGCGGCGGCGGTAAGTTTTAAAAGTTTCCAATGATGTCAATCGTAGTGTAGTTAGTAAGTGGCTAAAAAGTTAATAGATGGTTGCAAATAATATAGGATGTATCACTAACTATAGTAGTATACCATGACCAAATTTAGACAAATAAATTAAGATATTTTTGAATTTTTTTTTTTTAAATATAAGTGCAATTTAAATTCGAAAACATCTTATGTTTATGTTTTACATATCTTCGTCGATTTTTCGTCGAAATTATGTAATAAATCATCCCACACGTGTTAAAACTTAAGCACACAGTTTTTGAAATTAATCATGCATAAACATTTGACAGCACTGTCAACACATCAAAGCAAAGTTTAACAGCTGATTAACACAACATGGCAAACGAGCAGCCGGCTTTATTGAGCCAAATAACAAACGAAGAGTTATTATTATGCACATTTTTTGTAATAAAAATTAATTTGTCTAAAATGCTTGACAAACGTAAGAATTACTGAAGGTTAAACCCATCGAATTTTATAATGTCGTACGAAAAATACTAAATCTTTCACGTCAGCTTTCCCAATAATCTTAAAAAAAAAATTAATGCTTTATTGATGACTTTAAAAATACCAACATTGTTTAAATGGCAAGCAACTTAGGCAGCAGATTCCAATTTTCACATAAAAATGAAAATTGGTCACTATGAGTGCACGTCACCAGATAAACACATACGAATACTCATATGACTACCGATAATAACTGTCATATTAATTTGATTGATTTATCTGTTAGGGCCGGTATTGACTTTAAATAGAATTCCTTTTTTCGTACAGAACTACATGCAGATTCTGGAATTCCGTTTGCACAAAATTCCCATTGTTATTAAATATTGCAGTATTGTCCTGAAACGTAATGATCAACGGGAATTGGAAATTTGAGGTTAATTACGGGGTTGTTTTAAATAAATATTGGAGACAATTTCTATTCTTCGAAAGGGAATTAATGATTTTATAATTCTTCGGTACGGGAATTTTGGGCACTTGCTACAACACACCTAATTTGATCAAACAAAGGCAGTAAACAAACAAGAAGTAAAATAATATAATAAAGGTAGGTAGGGGTAAAAGACTTTAAACTGAATGCGCAAACCAGAAATGTGATTCATAAAATGAATTAATGTTCTGAACAGGAACAGGAAATATGACAGTTGGTGCCTTAAACAAAAGCGTTAAACCAATAATGTGTAAATTGAAAATCTAAATAAAAATCAACGACATTTTCCCTTGCAGGAGTAATGACAATAATAGCTAAACGGAATTTTGATCAAAATAAATATCGAATATCGAAATTTTTTTCCTAAAACTTTATTTGGGAATGCTATCACAAGAATATTCATGACATAGGAATCATAAGTCTTCTATTATGTCTCATACAAATTGATGGTCTACAACTTTTATACATAGAGGTAAAGTGTTTTAACCATTAAAAACGCAGAAACAATACATTTTCGGTTTTGAGTAGCATGTTTGCTTAAGCATATAGCGACCTCACCCGGAATTTTCATTTGCTCTTTGTTTGTCGGAGATTAGTTTGGAGATTTGTGTGAAAAAATTCTAATTTTTGTGTTTTTTTAATCTCTTTTAACATCAAAATAATCAACATTTCAATAGGTAATTTTTACTAAAACCTAAATTTTCGTAGAAAATAAAATCAACAAGACTTACATTCTGTTGTATAAACATCTCTGCAATGGCATTCCCAAACGAAAATTTCGTGAAGGTCTGCCCAAATGAAAAGTAACCGGAAATTTCAGCTGACGAAAATTTCTACATCATCAATTGTATATATTTTTTATAAAAAAAACAAATTCCCTTAAGGCATCATATACAAAAATTCCCACTCTAAACAGTTATATGAGGCGATGCAATATTCAAATAATTCAAATTCGAATAATTTAAATAATTCAAATTCAAATAATTCTTGTATGTTTTTTGTATGTAAAATATACAATATTTCCAAAACCTGCCTTAAGTCAATTTCAGTTCATGTATTATGAGTTTGAATTGCAGTTTTTTTTTTAACTTCAACTGATGATTCTTAAAATTCTATTGAAATTGTTGTTCCTGGAATTTCAATAGATGAGATTTGAAATGCCAGTGGACACTTTCAACATTAGTTGATATATGTAGAATTTCAAGTGGGAATTTTGTTTTCCAATTGAAATATAATTGTTAATTAAATTTTTAAACTTGAATTAATATTTTTATATCTCTATTGGAAATTGCTTAGTTAGCTGAAGCCTTCATTGCCCTTACGAAGAGCTGCAATTGCCGAATTTATTAAACCTGCCTTTGGTGCAACTTAAACCTACAGGATTTTCTCTGCTAATCCTGTCATCGTGATTCATCATAAATATGAAGTTTTCTGCAAGAAAAATAAAAGAACGTTCATAATATTAAAAATAGAACTCTAACTGTTCTGTTCTAGTTGGATGAGACTAGATAATTTAGCAAAAATTGTTGTAACTACTAATGAATAACTCTCTTAAAGCGACTCACAGACCCACTTTATGTCATTTGTTGGGCGCATTCCGACACTATGACCCCATGTTAACCCTACGGTTTGCTTGTTGGCCATCAGGGCTCCTTTTCATAGCCTAACCCTGCATGCTCATGTACATTCCGAGGTCTACAGTCTCCTTTCCTTGTCTTCCATTAACGTTCTTCTTGATGATAAGAAAAGTTTATATTTAGTTTTATGATTTCGTTTGTTGATATGTGTCGTTGTCAGATTCACCACACACAAAAAATATATACATACGAGTATTTGCACATTCAAGTTTTGGTTTAACATTTTCCTCCATTCTGGTACGGTAGTGCGGATGACAGTATAAGATGTGGGTTTGTAGGGTTCTACCCACCTCCTTCGTTGAGTTCTGTGTGTGCGCGGGGTGTGTTTGCTCAGTATATTCGTACTCGGTTTCAATGACGTCCATATGAGCCAGTAGATTAGTAGTATCATACTGTCGTCGTACCATGATGAATACAATGAAAACGAGTATATGACGTTAAATTTGTTCTACTTTTGCAGTTTCAAAATATAACCTTTATTATTATTTTTTGTATTTTTGCTTTATGCATTCGTAAAAAAATGGTGGGTTTATTTACTTCGTTGGCTTGTTTGGTGGCACAAAAAAAAATCAAGTTTTGTTAAAATAACGTGATCATTTGCGTTTCAGACACGCAGTTACGGTCAACCACATCTTAGTGGACAAGGACGTTCGTTGTGGGAGGTTACCAAGATTTTAAAAGCAAAATGTGATTAAAATTTGAGTGCAATAGGAGATGCTATAGACTCAAACAATAATTATATGTTTTAACGTTGCAACTAAATTTCCGTACTGCACAATTTCCTTGGTAGCACGATAAGTTTTGTCATATAAATACGAGCGCTTCTGTCTAGAAGCTTATAACTTATTTTATTACTAAATTATTTTCTTTTTATGTTGATTGAATTATTGCTATTTTGCTACATAGACATTGTCATTGACTGTTGTGCCGCCTAGCTTGAGGACGGCTAATCAAATTTTCACGGGTTTTGGGATGTTTTGTCAACCCATTTGGTTTATTTTAGGCATTCGCTAGTGGTAGTACGACCTTGCTTTTATTCGACAATCCAATTATGGCTTTATGATTGCTTTTATAACTCACTACTAATTTCTATTAGGTTTCAGTTTTTGAGTTTCACAACTAATTTTATTTTTGTAATTGTCAATTTCGTATAGAAAATGTTCAAAATAGGTAAAATTTAAACAATTTTATTATTAATTTTCATCTGAAATTGAGTTTAATCTTAAAGATTTGAATTTTATTTCATCCCATTAATGAAACATGGAAAGCTTTCTCACTTTCAGTGAGCTCACATGCATTTTATTTTTAAACTCACTGAACGAGATCTACAGCTAAACGACGATTTCGAACTCCAGTTTGAACTTGACTGATTACTAGAGGTACTTATTAGACACATCAAGGTAACCGCCGTTTACAGAAAGATTTGATGGTTGCATCACCGCTCGAACACACGATTGTATGAACGATAGTTGCGTGTATTAACCATGGTGCTACGGACGGCGTAATTACCTGTAGAGGAAGGATCTTTGAAGGAAATACAGGATGACTGATGAATATTTCAAGCAATATGTTAATTAATATTGTTGAAAGAATTTCTTGTCATAACTGTGTTAAAAGGGAATCGTTTTCAACAGTGCGTATGGTTTCAAAAAAAAAAAAATAAAAAAGAAAATAATAATAATAATAATAATAATAATAATAATAATAAAAGTTGTCACATAACCACATCAAAAAAAAAAAAATGGTTTCAAGAAACTCCACTTTTCGTTGGCACTCAAGGTCTCCTGATCCTGCACCAACAAAATTGTATGATTTAAAGTGATAAATAAATTCCAAAGATAATTGAGGCAATATGCCCTGCAACCCTTCTGGAAGTAGTAGATGTTGATGTCACACATGCGTTACCGAGTGTGGAATTAATCAAAATTGAATTATTTTTAAATGTCATTAAAAAGATTTATTACATACATATGTATTATTTTGCCAGCGATTTTTAATGTAGGAAAATTTATCAACCACCCTGTATATTTTTAGTATATGAAGCAAATGTATGGCGACTCCGGCGAGAAAATCGGGGTTCTATCAGTTGAGCGGAAATCGATATTGAATGGAACGGTTTTGCGTTTTAATTACTTTATTAATAGGCTTTAGTGTTACAGAACAAATATTAGCAGTCAAAGGGAAACGATTTCTGAATTCTGTATAAGGGAAATTTATTTTCTTGTATTTTGATTACAACTTTGACATTGTCATTAATGGTTGTACAGTCATGTCTGCAATCGGCAAAGTAATTGTGCACAAGCTTTAAGGATGCGACGATATTTTATATTTTTCTTCATTGAAAATCTCTACTATATTTAAACCTATCAGGCCTGTTCCGAAAATCACAAATCACAAAAGTGATTTGAAATCACAAAAATGGTGTTCTGCATAACAAACTTTTTGAAATTTTGTGATTTTAAACCGGTCAGCTAAGCACCTGTCGATTTCAAATCACATGCTTATTTTTACGAATACTTTTATGGGAAATTTAAAATAAATCGCTTAATTTATTAACAGCGTGTGTTATTTCTTAATTTATGTAGTAAAATTAAACATTTAGCGCAATAAAAACGCTAAAATTAACAATTTTTTGAGACACTACCTTTTGTTTATCTGTTTTGTGAATTTGTTTGTGGTTTGCTTGTGATTTCTTTTTGCTTGAGGTCATCAGCTGATTTAGTTTTCGAAGATTTAATCAATGCTTGCCAGACCAACAAAATTTTGTGGCAATGAAAAAGTAAGTTTTAATTATTTGAATAAATAAAATACTTTAGACCAAAGTTGACTATTTTTGATGTTATTAAGAAAATAGTTAATAATTATTCAGTCTTCTTTGGGTAAATTCAAAGAAAAACTCCATAAACCTTAAGCAAATGGCACCAATTGAGAACTGTGGCAATGCTGCTTTTTCGCGGAATTTGTTTTTTAGTGAATGTTTTTGAATAAAGAAGTAAAATTTTTTTCAAGATGTAAGTATTTTAGCTCAAATAAATGTAATTTAAAAGAAAATTAATTAAATGAATCGCTTTTTTAGGAGACAACACAAGAACAGTGCGCAGATTGAAATTTTTCTTCGATTTATGGAGCAGCACAAAGACCTGGCACGAAGCTTTGTCAAAGGTGACAAAGTTTTTTTTGAGCAGCTGTGGGAGGAACTTGCGAAAGAGCTGAATGCTTCAGGGCCTCCTCCGATTTAGCAGCACTTTCTGCATGGTAACCCAAAGGTATTTTTATCCATGTTGGGCATAGCTTTTCCTCCAACAGGTTTAACATTTGCCCCAAGATCTTGCAGAAAGTTGAGCGTCCCAGGCTTAAGTTGATATCGTTCGCTATCACTGCTTGGTACGACCCGACTGCAAGAAATCTAAATACAGCGGCAAGCTGAATACTTGGTGGAATGGAACTCGTTGTCAGAAGTGGTGATAAATCGTCCAAAATCATTTGAGAAGCTCTCTTGTTCAGCCTGTATAACGATATAAAACTGAAAAGTACTTTATTTATAATCTTAATGTCTACATCAGTTTCATTTACTTACCATTTTTCGCTTGTATCCATAGAATTGGATAAGTCGCGCAATTTTCTCTTCCTTATGCGTTCGTTGTTTAATTGCGTCCTTCGCAAATTTTCCAGAGCAAAAAATATAGCACCCGGCATTTAAGTTAAACTTTTTTTGTTTTTTTCAACTTGAAAACGTAAAATTTTCTACTCACTTTATAATCTTAATTAAATCAGAACAAAATAAGTCAAGAAATCAGCTGTTTTTTTATGATTTCGAAAAATAAAATCACATCGAAAAAGATAAAATCGTGTGATTTACAGAACAGGAAAAAATCACACGTGTGATTTCAAAACGGCATGTGATATGAAATCACGTGATTTACAGAACAGACCTGTATACCCATTTTTGTATCATAATCTCGGAGATTTGCAGATGGAGTTACACATCGGTAAAATAATTGTTGGACTGAGCTAGAAAGAACAATTTTTTTACGAAATTCAGCTTTTTTATGTTTAAACTGCTTTATTGGATACTTTTTCGTTAGGTTATTCGAGTCTGTGTTTGAGTAAAACACCAGTGCACACCAGATAAGCATATATTCCAAAATGGAGTTTGAAAAAAAAGAGCTGTACATTAAATAAGTTAAATTGTGATTTTATATGGCCTCAAATATAACATTGCTTTTTGGGGTTTAGGTTAGAATATCTGGAAAATCCAACGCCCTGGGACTATTCAGAAATTAAACTGAAATTCACGCCGTTAAACATCTTCTGGAAATGTAATTTTATTTTTATTTCTGAAGATCCATTGATTGTTATATTGCTGAAGGATTCTAAAATTCTCGTTTTTTTATATATTAAGACCAAAAGACTACATATCAAATTTGCCGCAATTGACACATTAAACGAACTTTTAGTTTTGCCCTCACTATAGCACTAACCGCCATTTGTAAGACTACGTTTTTTTTACCAGTTTATTGCGGAAAGCAACCGTACATAGTTTTGCTTAATTGATTATTTAACCACCTACAACTGTCATCGTGTTATGTTTAAAACATTTAAATGTCAATGTTTGCGGTTTGACGTTTAAGCGTATCGAGTATCACCGTTATATGTAAACAACATTTGCTTTTAAATAACACAATTAAACAGAAGATGCAAATTAAAATTAAAATCAAAATGTACAATATTATTTTTTATTCAGCCACCAGGTTTGTAGGATCTATAATATTTAGCAGATTTTGGTGGAATTCGAGCCGTAGTCGGGCCAAAAAATAGCCTCCAACGCGGATTCCAGCAAATCTGCTTAACTCCGACTCCCAAGCTTCGACTCCAATCCCAACTCTACACAGTTTAATTCCCCTGCATCTCATGCTTAACTCCGACTTCTAAGCTTCGACTCCAATCCCAACTCTACACAGTTTAATTCCCCTGCATCTCATGCTTAACTCCGACTCCTAAGCTTCGACTCCAATCCCAACTCTACACAGTTTAATTCCCTTGCATCTTTCAAATTTAGTGAGCTTATACGCATTCTGATTTTAGACCCACTCAACGAGAGTTAGACAGTTTAACGACGATTCCAAATGTCACAGATTGAGAAGCATTTACTAGACTTGTCGATTACTCGACCACACGAAGTGTTCGTTAAACATATCGAAGTGACTGCCGCTCAAATCATGACAAATGGCTGGCTATATGCGCGGTTGAACCTGCGATCATGCGAACGATAGTTGTGTGTAATAACAATTGCGTCATGTCGGTCAACATAAAGCACAATATTGCAAAATACCAATTGTGCTCCATAGAGAGTCCCAATAAAAATATAATTCGGTTGCAATTTGACGTTTTACATGTGATAATTTCAGTCATAATTAACCTTTTGTGAAGCTTTGGAGACTTATTTGTATTCCCAATAATCTAAAAATAACATATGGTTGTCCATTATAGCACATTTTCTGGATTTAAAAATTCCTTCAATATTCTTTGATTTAAAAAAAAAAAAATGGTAAGAAATTTTTATCTTTTGATAGCGGTGTTAGTACTGCTTAAGTATTACATAAGAGCTCAACAGTGGTAAAACGACATAAGTCTACACACCGTTTAAGTTTACCTTTACTTTTTTTGTGATGTTTTCAACGTTTTTGTTTGTTGCACGCAATCGGAACGGCCATTTCTTATTGATTCTATTTGAACTGCCTATTTGATGAAATGTTCCAACATTATCAGGGTCACCTAAAAGCTTTCTTATGGGTAAAAAAAAATCCCGTTTGAATTAAGTTTAAGAGAATATAATAGCATTTCATTTCCATTAACAACTTTATTAACTTGATCCACGAACAAATTTTTGTTGAACAGTGTTTACTACATTTTTTTTGCTTTCAAAACGATTAAAAATTAATTGCACACTGTTAAATCGATAATTGAGTGGTTAATGAGTTCCAATGTAATTGGAGATGTAAGGAAATGTATCGATTTCATGTAAAGTAGAGAAAGGAATGAAATTTACTCGATAAATATCGATTTAGAAAGTAAAAGAGAATAATGTAGAAAAAACAGAAAACCAAAGATTAAAAGAAACTCACATTTGCTGTAGTGAATCTATAAAAACATGATACCGACACGGGCGTATGTTTTGTATAGTGATATATTCTTTTTTTTAGTTTTTGGTGTCGATCTTTTGACACTTGTCAGTTATGTGGAAAACCCAAAAGTGTCAACTTTCCCCTTGATTTTTTTATCAATATAGGAAAAGTGAAGTGGAGCTACAAAAGATAAAACTCACGTAATTGATAAAAGTTGCTAACTCCCATATGTGGTCTTCTCTCATATATGTATGTACGAGTATGTACATACGTATAGAATGTTTTCAGCTCTGGTTTTTAATGTATTCCTATTGTTCATTTATGTGTACACAATTTTTGCTTACTAAGTGCAGTGTATAGAGGGATTCAATTTTTTTCTGTCATAATTTTTTGTAATTTGACACGGTTACTATAGTACCTCTTACCCTCATTTCGTATCCCTGCCGTTGCCATTGCACTGGATCGGTCGCCTTCCAAACAAACATTTAAGTAACTTATGGAGCGAAGCAAAAAAAATTATCATAAATTTATTATTATCTTGCGTTGTGTTTTTATCTAAGATATACGAGTACAAAATAAACACAATGTATCTTAGAGATACTAATTTAAAAGTGTTAACCTTGTCTTGATGTTACTTTTGCTTTCCATCCCACCTGCGGTGAGCGTGAGTCTGAAGCAAGCAGACTAACTAGAACTGGTGATTATAAATAGATTGAAAAAGTCATAAAGGGTACACAGAGAATTCTGTATATTTATAGGTACATATGTACATCTATGCTACTAAGGAAAGGTTCAACTTGGCGAAGACATAAGAATATCGATATATAAGTGCATTTTTACTTAGGCGGAGCACACATTGGCCCAACATAAAACCAGATTTGGGTTTCTGTTCTAAGCTAGACGGGATATGGTTTGTTCGTGAGCAAAGTTAGGGAATTGGCAGGTTTTTTTGTATTGGTTTCCTACACTGAAATAGGAACAATTTATGTTTTTACGTTATAATACAGGGTGGGCCATAAGGGTGTTGGTGGTTTAAATATTCAATTAAAAAAAAAAACTACGAAACATAAAAAAAAATATATTTGTATTTTTAAAAAGTAGAAGCATGGGAATTTTTAAGACTTAAAAATAATGTTGTCCAAATGGCTTCCCTCGGCTGCTTGACACTCTTGGAACGGAAGTCGCAAATTTTGGAAAACTCGTTGAAAAGTTGTTCTCGGTATTTTGTTACTTTCCTGAATAATGTTCCTCTTCAACTGCTCTAAATTGGTCGGATTATTCTCGTAGACTACCGATTTGAGGTAGCCCCATAGAAAATAATCGCATTGGGGAGAGATCGGGGCTACGTGGGGGCCATTCAATATCCCCCCTTTTCGAAATGAGTTTTCCAGGAAAAACATTTTTCAGCAGCTCTATGGATACCCTAGCCGTACGACATGTGGCCCCATCCTGTTGAAACCACATCCTCGAGGTATTGCCTTGAAGTTCTTGCAAAGCTGGCACCAAAAAGTCTGCTAACATGTTGCAGTAATTGTTCGCTCTAACCGTCATCGCATACCCTCTTTCGTCCTCAAAAAAGTATGGTCCAATAATACCGGTTGACGTTATCCCAGACCAAACGACAAGCTTAGGGCTGTGAAGTGGACGTTCATGCAAGTGTCGAGGATTAGTCTCGGACCAGAACCGACAATTTTGCTTGTTCACATGGCCATTAAGGTGAAAATTGGCCTCATCACTAAAAATCACGTTGTTGAAATTGTTGAACCGCTCTAGCATCAAATTGACAAAGTTAAGTCGGTTATTGGCATCATCGGGTTTTAATTCTTGGACTATCTGAATCTTATAAGCCTTCAAATGCAAATCACGTTTCAAAATTCGTCGTAAAGTTGTTCTTTTGACATCCAAAGACTGACTTCTCTTACGTGTTGACTGTTGCGGATTTCGCTGAACTGAAATACGAACACGCTCCACAATGTCGGCTGATCTTGCAGAAACTGGGCGACCACGAACCGTAATTGGTACTGTTGAGCCGGTTGTTTCGAACATTCTGATCCATTTTCGTATCACATTGGCGCTTGGAACTTCACTTAAATCGTGCAAACCGTGTTCATGCCGATACAAACGTCGTGCAGTAATCACTGATTTATTGTTTTCGTAATACGCTCGGACACAAAATGCACGCTGCACTCCCGTGTACGGCTCCATGGCGACTAAATTTCCAGGAAGCGGCGCAGCAAACAACATATCCCCCCGCCACCCCGCGCCACGCGTTACCGAGAAATTGAAGAATTAAATCGCCAACATTCATATGGCCCACCCTGTATATTCGATAATACAGTGGTTCATTTAGTGGTTTCAAAATCACCGGTCTGGCAAGGCCGTCAGCTGTTAAATACCTGTCATCTGAAGTATTATTTCTTTAGTGAAAGGTTTGCTATTTACGAATATGGATCGTTTAACAATCGAAGAATGCATATAAATAATTAAAACTTACTACAAAAGTCATGATTCAAACGTGGACTTTCAATCGAACAAAATTTTCTTCAGCGATAAAGCTCATTTCTCACTCATTGGTTACGTCAACAAGCAAAATGGTCGCATAAGAGGATCGGAGAACACAGAAGTGATCGTGGAAAAGTCATTGCATCCGGGAAAAGTGACTGTTTGATGCGCATTATGGTCTGGAAGTGTCATTGGAGTATATTTTTTCGAAAATGACACCGTAGGAACCTCAAAAGTATCCACTGCTGCAGCCAACCCAGAAGCGGCCATTTAAATGACATTGTATTTCATATAAAATGGCAAAGCCTAAGCGTTATAAATGAATAATAATAACATTATAAATGAAAGTTTAATCAAAATCATAGCCTTATGTGTGTTTTATTTAACTTTACTTGAAGCCGAAAAATGGATAACCCTTTGCATTTACAAAATTGTAAAATTGTGTGATTTTTATTACTAATTCATTTCAAAAGTTTGCATATATATTATGGAACATATTATGAGCAATAATGTAAGTTATTCTCATTTCAGTGTTGGAAACCAACAAAAAAGGGTTGGCGTTGCCACCACTCACGAAAACACATACCACAACCGTCTGGTGGAAACATTTACCTGCAAATTTCACAACCATTGTTTTTATATGGAATTCCACCGTCAGTCAGCATAGCAACGGCAATTCGAGTAGGATGATTAATACACCAAATAATTACACTAAACGAATATTGTCAAATTCCCAAAATGCAGGCCGCTATATAACTATTTTTTTTTTTAACTGGCTCTTAAATATTTGATAATCCTGCCCTCTGTAGTACGAAATAATTCTACTAAAAACGTTGGGATGACCTACTTCTTGTGATTGTTTGTTTCCAGTATTATAAAACAGCCATTATTGTCGTGAAACAAGTAGTCTATTTCGAATTTTAAAAGACTCTTTCTACCTTCTTTTATTAAAAGTTATCAAATAGGTGGAAATAAGAATTCTCTATTTTTAACTTATATACATATGTTCTTCAAGTCCTTTTCAAAACAACGCAACTGTTTCCTAAGCAGTTTGAGCCTGATCTGTCATTTAGTTTGACTACAGGGTGCGATTTTATCAGTTCATCTCGAGTGTGTATTATGATAACGAACACAGAATTTTGTGTTGAATTTTGTATTTCAAATTGAAATCGTATGTGACGAATCGCCGGAAACGTTACATCACATTTAAAAGCAAATGAAATATGATGGAAGGTCGCTAAGGATATGCTGGAACGAGTCATTCATAAAATCGGTGAGGATACATGGGTTTACGAGTTTGACATGCAAAGCAGTCAACAAGCTCCGGAATAGAGACTCCCAACTGGACTGAAACCGGAAAAACACGTCAGGTCGAAAGGAAATTCATAGATTTTGCACCACGATAGTGCAACTTCTCACAAGGCTATCATTGTGAATAAACTTCTAGAGAAAGTTTCCACAAATATCATCAGTCACCATAAACACCTGACATGGCTCCTGCTGAATTTTACCCCTTTCCTAAGCTCAAATTGCCGCATCGAGGTGCCTGTGTTCAGACAATGAGTTCAGAAAATATTTTGATGATTGGACTGATTGTTCTTTGACATCAGTATTTTATTTCGAAACAGCTTCTTTGAAAGCGATACAAAAAATGTCAATGCATAGTAAGCATTTTGTATTTTATTGACCAAATCTCAGTACTATTTGGACAGAATATATGTACTGCGTTTTTATTGGGAAAATCAAAGAGTTTCAAAACTAGATCGTGAAGAAAAGTGGTTGTTCTAAAACATGAGTGTGGTTAAGATGACGAAATTATTTTAAATTAAAATTATTTTCAAAGAGTGTTTTAGCTTTCACAGTAACCACTTTAGTGACCAGATTAACTGTTGTCAAGTAGAAATTTTCAAATTTAAAATGTGTTTTAAGTATTTGGTTGAAGTAACAGTCAATTCAGTAATCGCCCACAAGGATGTCTTCTGTACACTTTCAGAATATTAAAATTATTTTAACAGGTTATTTTTATTTGTAAAATTATCATCTGGGGACTTTTGATGAAATTTCTAAGTTTTGAAAACATTATAGGATAGGATAGGATTGAAATACACAAAGTTTCTTGAGAATTAAAGCCGAAATATCATTTGTGGCATTTGATTTCTCATTCATTTGTTAAAAGTTTTCTGTGGAAAATCATTGATTCCTCATTTTGAAAAAATGTGTATTTAATCATTTTGTCATTGTCTGCTGTATTCAGTCTACAGTCTTCAATGCAGTCTCAAAATCATTATTCCATCATGTTTTATGCAATAACAATGTGATCATACTTCAAGTCTAATGTAAACGTTGACTCTGCTCCGTCCAGTAGAGGATTGTTTATAATTAATATTTCTCAGCATTTAACTTTGAAAAGAGAATGACGATTACGTTGTCGTCTTGACACAATACGGTGGAAAGTGTACTACTGTACGATATATAAGTAAGCATACACTTTCAATAAGATGCCGCATAGTTCAGACATGCGGTAATTGCACAGTGGTAATCAAAGTTGTTATAGAATAATATCTAATTGCTATAGAAAAATTTACTTTTGCTTCGCAACTATTTATTATTTACCTCCATATGGAAAATAATTGTTGGAGACTTTGGAGATAACGAGCAAACAAAAACTCCATTTGAGGTTAATACCAGCCTTTCAATTTTCACTTGCTCATTGTTCATGTGTCCTCTACACGATGACATACAGAACGGTAAACGTTTTTCTACATAATAATTAATAAAACATATTTTTCCGTAGAGAAGGAAATGTATACTTTCTGTATAGGGATACTTTCAGAGACGTTTGTAATCTGCAAATGTGTTTATAAATACATTGTTCGTGAAGAAATGGGTTCCTCATAAAGACTACTAAATGACCGAAACGAAATTTTCGCTCGTTTCGTATTCACTTTCCTTACAGGGAAGATATTTTTGGAGGCTTTTCTCAAAAAAAATCTTAATTTTTGCGATTTTAATGATAAAAACTCTATAACTCTCCAAAGTATGCAACAGTTATTGAAACATCAAATTATCATTAGAAAGAAAAACAAAAAAATGTATCCAAACGAAATTTCGCGTACCACTAAAATGAAAAGTGAGCGAAAGTGTCAGCTGCTGAAATTTTCAGTAGAATCATAAACATTCATTCTTTATTGGAAACGAAAACATCATTTGAAGTGCGCACGAAAATTTCGGTAGGACCTTCAACTAGTGGACTCTTTGTTTATTAAAACAAAACACCGTGTTTTGTCCTCTTTTAAAGCCAAAGTCATCTTTGCTGGCTGCTTCTTATCGCTTGATAAGGTTGCAGTAACATTCCACAACTTTCGGCCCATTATATGTATGTGCTTCATCGGCGTACGTAAGTAACATATTTTTAGAATGTCAAAGGTCTCGCCTTGCCTAAGGTCTCGTTTGGTGCAAAATGATTTAGTAGGGTTTTTGAACTCAGTGAACTCAGTCATGGCTTGAAATAGTTTTTGGAGAATCGAGCTATCGTATGTAGTTTTATAATCGGGGAAACGTTTGTAAGTTTTCTTAGATATTTTATAGGAGTATCTGACCAATCATTGCTTTACCAAGCTTAAAAGTCGGTTGGGATAGAACAGCTTTTAGTCTTTTATATAACAATCTGGTAAAAGACTGTTCCGGTAACAGTTGTTGCATTGCATTCTATTGATCTCTACTAGTTTTATAATCGGGAAAAACTTTGTAAGTTTTGTTACATCTTTTACAGGATTATCTTTACCAAGTCTAAAAGGCTGTTAGGATAGAACAGCTTTAAGTCTTTTATATAACAGTCTCGGCAGGATCTGCTAAAAGACTTTTCCAGTACAGTCGTTTCACACACTTGCATCGACTTGTTTAAACACAGGACATACCGATTTAAATTCTATTGATCTCTACTGGGTCGTGGCGAAAGATCTTAAATAGCTCTACCGGAAAGTATTCACAGATTTGCTGTCTTTGAGCCGAGATATTGCCTTTCCGGCTTCGTGATTGATAATTGGCATGATGTTTTCACAGTTTTCTGCAGTTTTCTGAAAATTGCAGCTTGTAAAAATATTCTCTCCATATTGGCAAACTCGTCACAGAATTTCTTAATTTGACACTTTTTGTCCGGAAAATGTCTTAGAGTTTTCTCTTCGAAAGAAAAGGATGTATATTCTTAGTGTGGAAGAAACTTTTCATGCAGAAACGTCTGTTGGGGTAAACTCTCATATATAGCCGTGTCTTTTTGAAAACAATTTTCATACTGGATGGGAAGACATATTTCCTATTAAACAGGATATTAGGAGATACTTCATACAGAGAAGAGTATTAGAAGATAATTTTGCAACATGAATTCTTGCCACAAGATCGTACGGTCAATAAGGAATACTACCTTGAAGTTATGCGCCGTCTGCGCGAAGTAATTCGTCAGAAACGCACAGAATTGTGGAAGCTCACACATCGCTGCTTGTGCGTGAGTTTTTGGCCAAAAACAAAACCGTAATCATGCCTCAACCACCGTATTCGCCGGACTTGGCCCCCGCTGACTTTTCCTCTTCCCGAAACTGAAAACACCGATGAAAGGAAAGCGTTTTGCTACGATTGGGGAGATAAAAGGAATATCGAAACAGGAGCTGTTGGCGATACTAAAAAGCGCGTTTCAGAAGTGCTTCGAGGATTGGAAAAAACGCTGGCATAAGTGTGTTATATCTGAGGGGGATTACTTTGATGGGGACAAGATAGTTATTGACGAATAAATAAATACTTTTTGAAAAAAATTGAAAATAACGGTTATTTTTTGATCACTTTCAGAAGTGCTTCGGGGATTGGAAAAAAACGCTGGCATAAGTGTGTTATATCTGAGGGGGATTACTTTGATGGGGACAAGATAGTTATTGACGAACAAATAAATACTTTTTGGAAAAAATTGAAAATAACGGTTATTTTTTGATCACACCTCGTATATTATATAATAATTACTATCAAGGCGAGTTGAAAAATTGAAGGAACTGGTTGTTAATTACTAAGAATATGCTTATTGTACGTCAATTGACTTTCGATGGTTAATTTCATGTACTCACGTTGTTGAATTCTGTATTTTCTTTAACATTAGCTAAATTCAATGATTTCGAATCAACTTTGCGCTAGTTTTTAGAAATGCTGTATGCTACGGGAACTAAAACTATCATTTTTCTTATTCTTGCATTCCCGCTTAGTTTTTGATTAATTGAATATTTTGCAAATCAATGAAAATGCCTACATTTTCTTTCCTTCTTGACCACTGTTACATGCTTCCATTCTACACACTGGTTTCGCTATAGCATCCACATCAACTCAGGGCGTAGCGAATTGAAGGGAGGAGGAAACGCATTTAGCGTAATAATGTAAGAACGTCAATTTGATCGCGCTCAGAAAGCGCGATGAAATGAATACAAGTGTGTACTTACTCGCTGCTCGCATTTGTGCTCATTGCTCTTCTTTGGACATTGAAATCTACAGCTCCAAATTTATTTACTTTTTTCTCAACCAATTAGTCTCGATTTTACAATAAAACGCGTGTGATCATACTTAGTTAGATAGCGTCATGGCAGTTAGTCAGTCAATAGAGTAGAGAATGATTTAATGAACCAAACAGAGCAAAAAAAAAAAAGCCACCAAATAATAGAAATAGTTAATGTTTGAATGAAACTTGAATAAATGCCAAAATTAGCTAATTGCTCATTAACCGAAATTCGAACTAAACGAGATTGATTAAACGAAATCGCATTAAATGTCGCACAAAACGAATAAACAATCAACGGTTACAATAAATCAAGTTCTTGGAAAAAAAAATGCGTGTAGGTGCTAATGCAGTGCAAGAAATTGGAAACGTTTGATATGATTCTAAGAAAAACTGATAAAAGAATGCAAAATAAATGGGTACAAATGTGAATAAGTTCGTACTTAAAAATTAAAAAAGATAAAAACTTAAGTGTACGTCTTTTTAGCGGATAACATATACAGGTTAAGCAGACCAAAGGAGATCCGCTAAAATCAAGAAATTCCTACCACAACTCTGTAGTTTTATATTACTCAATTCAGACTCTTACTTGCACTCTGACTATAACCCTGTTTCCGACTTCCAAAAAAAGTTGAAGATGTATTTTTTAAAAAACTTCATTTTCATTTATTAATAAAATAAAACAAAAACTACTATCCACTTAATTAATAAATAGTTAGAACACTTCATCATCTTCTATCTTGTCTAAAGCTTCTAAAGATGTCTAGCCTGACAGTTCAAAAAATTATAAACAAATTTCCTTTTCCAAAATCTCTTTTGGGTTCTCCGAGCCCCATATGCAACAATTTTGTTTGTTGACGTAATCACCGAGTGAGAAAATTTTGTTCGATTGAAAGTCCACGTTTGAATCAGCGTTTTTATAATAAGTTTTAGCTAATTTCGTAAATTCGTAAATGGCAAACCTTTCTCTAAATAAATAACACTTCAGATGGCAGGTATTTAACAGCTGACGGCCTTGCCACTGAATGGATATTTGTATTGCTTCTCCCAAAGTTTTTTTTCCGTTGGTGAAAACGTGTACAGGAACCATAAGGAATGTGATAAATCGCTATATTCGTATTAAACGAACAATAAAAGAAGCGAAGTTCTAATCTACGGAACTCTTTCGCTTGGGATATGTAGACTAAACATCCATTTCTCTAAATCGACCTATTTTAAGTGTGGTGCTCTAAGGGGTGTGGCTACGATGTCCGTCTCCTTTCGAAGAACTTTGTTTACGAAATGCCTGATGAGTGCAAAATTTTACTAAATTTAGTGCAGTTGAACGAATTATATGGGCCTGAGAAAATGTGGGTAAAATTAAGTAACTCACAAATGGTGATAAGGCGATACAATTGACAAAAAATGAAGTTATTCCAATCTACGAATTAGGGTTTACAGGGGAAAAATTGAATTACGCTAAATTCACCAATTTGTATAGGAGGTTGCAGAATAGGCGTAGCTCTTCAATCCATTTTCATTCTCTAAACTCAATTTCGTACAACTGCTTGAATTGCTTGGGCGGTTTCTTGATCAATTTTTTCCCCAAATCGGCTAATTTCTGTACTGTCCATTTTCATTCATTCAAATTTAGTGCAAAAGGATAAAAAATATGAAGCTAAGAGTACAACTGCTTGAATTGCTTGGGCGGTCATTTGCTTGGGCGGTTTCTTGATCAATTTTTTCCCCAAATTCTGCCAGACACAAAGCAATGCTTCGAAGAAAAAAAAATATGGGAAAATTGGCTAATTTCTGTACTGTCCATTTTCATTCTTAGAATCTTACAAAATTTAGTGCAAAAGGATAAAAAATATGAAGCTAAGAGTAAAAGTATACGTGTTAAGTGGATCATTTGTATGACAGGAATAAAAAGGGGCAAGGTTGATCGGACGATTTTTTTCAAATGGTTGCAAGGATTACAAGAAAGCAAAAATTTAAGTAATTGCAGTCTACGAATTAGGATTTACAGGAAGAAACTGAATTTCTAAAAATTCGTCAATTTGCATGGAAAGTACGAGGCGGTCGGGCTATACGGCTCATTTTCAACATCTATCTACGCTCTGGCATAATATTAGGCTATGCATATTTTTAAAAAGATTGACAAAGATTTGCTAAAAATTTAAATATAACGTCAACACTGACAAATAATCTCTAAAAAGTGAACGAATACTGTTCCATAAAAATATATAAAAGGTTTGCGCCAGTTATTACAACTGCCAGCTAGGCAGATGGATTCGTCTCATCAACGTCTCATCAAGTCATGAAAAACTTTTGGTTAAAATATACTTGGTGCTTTAAAAGCTTCCTTCAGGATATTAAATTTTTTGCCACATCAATTTCTTATTGAAAGATTCGACAGAATCGATAAATTACGTATCAATTGAAACTATTTTTGATACTTTTCTTTTTATCTGATGATGAATCTGTAAATCGTCCACAACGTACTATAGAACGTTAAACATGATGGTGGGTATAAAGAAAAACTTATAGCGCATATGCACTTCTTTTGAACCCACGTACGATATTATCAAATATTAAAGCTTCTTCTTGTTTTCATATAAATTTAAAATACATAAAAAAAAAAATAATTAAATTGGAAATCAACTTCAACTGCAATTCAATCAAAGCTGTTGAGCTCCGACATCTAAACTGGATCTCTAACTCCGACTTCGAATCTACAGCCTTGAGTTAAAAGAAAAACGTGTGAAAAAAGCATGATTTGATCAAAATTTCACATTACACATTTGCCAATTATCGCAAATATGATTAAATCAATTAGATTTTCAGTTGAAGACTTGTATGCAGCTCAAATCAATAATAATCAAAAATAAGGTGAATTTTCATTTTTCTTAAAAAATATTTATTTATTCATCAACTTCCATTTTACCTCCTTCAAAGTATTCCCCCTCAGATATAATACACTTGTGTCAGCGTTTCTTCCAATCCTCGAAGCAGTTCTGATATGCACTTTTTGGTATGTCCTTGAGCTTTCTCAGCGATTCGGTTTTTATCTCCTTAATCATCGCAAAACGCCGCCCTTTCATGGGTCTCTTCAATCTTGGGAACAAGAAAAAGTCGCAGGGGGCCAAATCTGCTAAATACAGTGGCTGAGACATGATAACGGTGTGTTTTTGGCCAAATAATATCTCACAAAGATGAGTGAGCAGGTGAATTATTATTTCGCAAAAGCTATGATTTTTTCCACAATTTCGGGCGTTTTTTTCGTATTACTTCATTCAAACGGCGCATAACTTCAAGGTAATACTCCCTATTTACCGTACGACCTTGTGGTAAGAACTCCTGATGCACTACACCATGGTAATCGAAAAAGAAGAAGAAGAAATCGAAGAACAGTGAGCAAAACCTTGACATTTCATCGAAATTGGCGTGGGTTTTTTTGGTCCTGACTCTCCTGGACTCTTCCATTGGGACGATTCTCTGGCTTTGGCTTTGATGTCATAACCATATACCCATGATTCGTCACCAGTTGTGACTCTTTTAAGCAAATCTAGATCATCGTTGACGTCATTCAACAATTCCTGCGTTGTTTTTGGTCAAAATTCAGCAATTTTGGAACGAACTTCGCTGCCACATGCTTCATGCTCAAAATTTCCGAAAAGATTGCATGGCTTGAGCCAATCGATATGTTGGCATCCTCAGCAACTTCTCTAATTGTGATTCGACGATTGTCCATAACAGTATTCTTCACTTTTTCAACATTTTCATCGGTTGTTGATGTGCTGAGGCGTCCAGAGCGAGCGTCGTCATTCACATCTTCTCGACCATCCGTGAAAAGCTTGTGCCACTTGTGAACATTTTTTTGACTCAGAGTATTCCCACTGTATGCCACTGACAACATTTCAAGTGTTTTTGAGCACATAATTCCATTTTTTACACAAAATTTGATGCAACTTCTTTAATCCATTTTATTCGGTAGCAGAAAATCGCCGAACACGCAAAACGTTTGTCTTATTTACACCTCTCACAAACAAACTAAACATGCTATATGGATAAAACCTTCAACATATCTTCGAGACGAGTGTACCAAAAAAATAAATAAATAAAATAATAATCGAATGTCGAATGTACGTAGCCCGCGAAATTTAAAAATTCATCTTATTTTTTGAACACACCTCGTACACTTACCTTTCTCTTAAAGAAAACATTTTTTGGAGTTTTTTGTAGGAAAATTATAATTTTGTGTTTCTAAATATTGAAATAAAAGGGAATAATAAAATAGAGGATTCAACTCGTTTACCTTAAATGTTTTCCGAAGAAATCTTTATGTCTCCAATGTCTGATTGCGCCTGAAAGTATGCAGGGGCATTATTCTAGATGCTATTGCTATGGATTTATAAAGAGTGTCCCAACAAGAACTCAAGGTTTAAATTTTAAATAAAACACAGATATTTAAAAAATTGTGAAACGTTATATCGTAAAGTAGACAGAATGAGGTTATGTATGGAACAACACATAGGGCAGATGGCCGCCGCGGCTTTGCTAGCACACACGCGATCTTTTAATGAAATTTTCAATGACCATTGTGCATAAATGCTGCCTCTTTTAAGACTTGAGTCGTCGTCGGCTTATTCGCGTAAACCATCGACTTCAAAATAACCCCAAAGAAAAAAGTCTAATGGTGTTAAATCGCACGATTTAGGCGGCCAATTCTGGTCTCCAAAACGCGAAATAACACGACCGGGAAATGACTCATGCAGCAATAGAATTGTTCCTCTGGCCGTATGACGTGTGACGCCGTCTTGTTGAAACCACATGGTATGCATGAAGATGCAAATCTTTGGTCAAAATTCGCTGCATAGTGGATTTGGAGACACCAATTTGCTGAGCTCGGTGTCGAATTGAGGTGGATGGATTTTGAGCGACATCATCACGTACAGCTGCGACATTTTCGGTCGATCGACCTGGTCGAAGGCGCGTGGTCTTTACATCGCTAACAGACCCAGTTTTATCAACTAATCTCTTTACAGCTGACTCTTTTGGAGCATTATTGTGACCCCAAATTGATCGCAATTTGCGAACTGTAGCCGCAAAATTTTCACAATTTTGGTAAAACAATTTCACAATGAGAATGCGTTGTTTATTCGTGTAGCACTCCATTTTTACTAAATAAATAAATTAAATAAAAAAAAAAATTAAATAAATTAAATATCAAACAATGATACTTCGAATGGCACCAAATTTAAATCTTGCGTTCTTGTTGGGACACCCTTTAGGTGTGATGAAATCAATCGGTTGATCGACCTGGTCGAAGGCACGTTGTTGTCTTTACATCACTAACAGACCCAGTTTTGGCAAATTTATCCATTAATCTCTTTACAGTTGACTCTTTTGGAGCATTATTGTGACCCCAAATTGATCGCAATTTGCGAACTGTAGCCGCAAAACTTTCACCATTTCGGTAAAACAAATTCACAATGAGAATGCGTTGTTCATTCGTACCTTCTACTAGCAAACAATAACAATTGTTCAAATGTCAAACAGTGACACTTAGAATGGCGCCAAATTTAAATCTTGCCTTCTTGTTGCGAAATGATAGATAGCATGCACTTGAACCAAATTGGTGTCAAACATTATCAAACAAGAAAAATCCTTTGGAGTCATATAGTCAAACATTTTATCGTTTGGAGCCATGAGTGAGTTGATAATATTATTTTTCTCTATAATTGAAATTATCTACCTCTCAAACCATAAATATTCTAATGTGTAACAGTTATTTATGGGAAATAAAAGAAAACAAACATCCCTGTAATAGCATTTCAAACGAAATTTTCGTGAAGAGCTGCGTAGACGCCAAACAAAAAGTTATAGAAAATTTCAGCTGCTGAAATTTTAATTAAAATCGTGTATGTGCATTCTCTTTTGGAAGCGAAAATTAACTATGAACTGTATACTAGGCTTAATAATGACCTTTGCTTTACACATTATTAACTTATTTCCAATAATGCCTCTGTCACACATCATGTCTGCTAAATGCCCATATTATTACTGTAATAATTATCAGTGATTTCCATATATATGTATATTTATTGTTTCCCCGCTGTATTTGGTCAAAACTCTGTTAATTGTACTTTGCTCTGTACTCTGTACTCGTTGTACTTTTTTCTAAAACCTTTGTATGGCATAAATGAGGTATCAGAAACGTTTAATCATGACGAGTTCAAACACAACTTCTATCGGTCGGTCGCTCGGTCTTACGGTTGCCGTAACTGTCTGACTGTATTCATATGACACATCACTGTGAGTTGTCAGTTGACTTGTCTGGAAAATGCTATTTTTCACTGTGTTGTTGTCGCTATTGTTGTTGTTGGGGTAAAACTAGTTTTGCTAGAAATATTCCATAAGTTAAGAGGATAGAATAAGAAAAAAAAAACCAAATCTAGGGTTTATTAAACGTATTCCCACATTTCATTTACTTCATCAATCTAAAAGTTAAAAGGTCGTGTGGTATTGCTTAGTACTATATCTCATACAAATTCTATGAGCAGGGAAATGGTTTAAACGTGACTGATGATTATAAACAATGGAATGAATAGAATTGAGAAACGAAAAATTTTAGTTGAAGTTTACTTTTATATTATATATTTATATGGAACAATATTTGTTCACATTCTAGACGTTGACGTTGTATTTCAGTAATATGATTAGATTTTTAATAAAGCCTTGTCAACTAATAAGGTTAACTTTATAATTTATCAAACACAAAAAAAAAAAAAACAAAAATTGATTAATAAAATACAAAATATTTATTATTCACTAATAGTTACATTGTATTATCGTACATAATACAGGGTTGCCCATATTCGACGGACCCATGTTTTTTAAAA
>JAHXMU010000010.1:1347084-1364503 GCA_019455685.1 Philornis downsi
GCTTCTTTAAAGGCCGGAAATCGTGAGTTGCTTAGGAAATTCTGCAATAGGTTCTGTTTATTCTCGAGTAAATAACATTCTCACAAGGCGACGATTTTGCCAACAACAATTTAATTTGATTTAATGCGCTAAAGCATATTTTATTAGCTTTGTTTTTATTTGTGACCGGATAGTCGGCACGTTGACTTTTGTTAAAAGCGGTACCGCCTAATGTCAGGTGACACCTTGTTTTCCACATCATATCATTGTGGAATTTACACGAAAAAAAGTTATATAATTTTCATATCGATTTAATACAATTTAAAATTTAAATTTTCAAATATGTTTAAAAATTTGTCATTCTCAAGCATTTATACATGTATGTGTGTAATTACAAAAGTGATATCACACGCTTAATCCACCCGTGTGGCATATCTGAATGTAATTATCAGCGAGATATTGAACTCAAAACATGTTTTGTTTTTGTCTATTGAAAGCATGAATAGTTTCATGACTGGGCTTTTTTCTTGTATTATTGCTTTTTGTGCATTGATGGATAATGTTCAAGTATTTTGCCGTTTGATTGCCAAAAAACACAATAATTTCAGATATCAGCCAAATGATTTTTACACAAAACAACGACAAACAAGGTGTTGTGCAGTCTGTGGTATGTATTCAAAACAGGTACTACATAATAAAGATTGAAATACGTTATGAGTTTACTACAAATGCATTTTATCGTCTCAGTGTCAAGGATATTGTTATAGATTTTTGTTTTGATTGAATAGTAATGAAATTCACATAGAAATCAAATAAATAATATAAACACAGTATAAAACAATAACGTTTGTTGGTTAAAACAATAAAAAAGGGGCTTGCAGTTATGTCTAACAAAGTGAGCTTAACCATATCAAAGCTGTCATCGGCAGGAAAATCCTTGACTAATCTGACGAAAAGAAGGCAGCTCTGGTTTTGATCTCAAACGGAATTCCGTTGAGTGCACTTTTTGGCTACGTTTCTGACGTTTTCAGCATATAACAACACAGAATATAGCTGTTGTTCATTGAAATTAATTATTAATTATTATTATTAATTATTACCTCTTGTTGTTTTACCAAATTTGTTCAATGAAATATGATGGGTAATGCACCAAATATCCAACATTCCACTGTTAAACGATTATCAAAGCATTAATTACGTTTCAAGGCAACGGAAAATGTACGCAGTGCTTACTCCAAAAACCCCTGTATTAGCCTTAAATATTAAATTTACCGTTTACTCAATCGGTTTGAAGCCTTTCATTGATCGTAAACAAAATTTTGCCTTAATTTACAGACGGGAAAATGTCATTGTACAGCACCGCAAAAGAGGACGTAAACAAAAAACACGAAAGCAACTGATATTTACTGAAATGAATTTTAGTGCAATTTTAATTTACTTCTTTTTGTTTTACAACCTTTGTTCTCTATTTTAATAAATGTCAAAATGTTTATGCCATAGAATTGTCAAAGAATTAATTCCGTTTTGTGACAATGCAAAATATGTCCAAAGTTTATTTCAGACCATCCTATATTTGTTTCAAATGTGAAAATTTTTGATTCATTTCAAATTCATTGGAATTCAATAGCTCACAATGTGCACAATTCGTTCAAACGAAATTCTGTTTTTAGAGTTTTTGCGTAGTTATAATAATATTTAAAAAGGAATTCCGTTCGGGATATTGACCTCACAGAAAAATGAAAACACTCTTCATATAGAAAAGCGTATCGGAGGATATTTTCCGTTTAGAAAAGTGTCTCTGTACAGTACAAAAAGTTCCTCTTAAGACACTTTTCGTATTGAGAAGTGTCTCTGTAAATACTTTTTATGTAGAGGATTGCCTCAACGTACATATTCCATATAAAAAAAACTTTCTCTGCACACTTCTTTCATATGGGAAAGTGTCAAAAATCATTTTTCATATGAGAAATATTACCGAAGACAGCTTTCGTACAAAAAGTGTCCAGGAAGACTCTACCTATAAAAAATGTGGAAGGCAGCGCCTTTGAAGACGGTTTAATACGAAAAGTATCACACAAAAGTGGCTCAGAAGACACCTGTCCTGTAGAAGCAGAAACGGCACGTTTCATATAAAAAGGTGTATTTGAAGAAATGTTTACTATAGAAAACTGTGTATGAGGATATTTGTGGTATAGAAAAATGCCCATGAAGCCACTTTTGCCATAGAAATGTGTCTTTAAGATATTTTTCATACAGAAAAAAAACTACGGAAAAGCATTTCTGAAAACAATTTTCGTATAAAGAGTGTCTCTGATGACAGTTTTTATATAGAAAAGTATCTCTGATGAGACTTTTCATATAGAGAAGTATCTTTGAAGAGACGTTTCTTATCAAAAAACATTTCTGAAAAGACTTTTCATTTAGACAAATATCTCTGAAGAGATTTTTCATAAAAAGAGTATCTCTGAAGAGACTTTTCATATAGAAAAGTATCTCTGAAGAAACTTTTCATACAGAGAAGTGTCTTTGAAAAGACTTTCCACAAAGAAAAGTATCTCTGAAGAGACTTTCCATATAGAAAAGTGTCTTTGAAAAGACTTCTGTGTCTCTGAAGAGACTTTTCATATAGAAAAGTGTCTCTGAAGAGACTTTTCATATAGAAAAGTGTCTTTAAAAAGACTTTTCTTAAAGAAAAATATGTCCAAAAAGACTTTTCATATTGAAAAATGTCTCTGAAGAAACTTTTCATATAGAAAAGCATCTCTGAATAGACCTTTCATATAGAAAAATATCTCTGAGGAGGTTTTTCATATAGAAAAGTATCTCTGAAGAGAGTTTTCATATAGAAAAGTATCTCTGAAATGACTTCTTATATAGAAAAGTATCTCTGAAGAGACCTTTCATATAGAAAAGCGTGTCTGAATAGACTTTTCATATGGAAAAGTATCTTGAAGTATCATATAAAAAAGTATCTCTGAAGAGACTTTTCATGTAGATGGATTTCACACAAGCGGATTGGATTGGGAAAAAGTGGCCAATATGTATAAGAGATGCCATTGCAATCATATATTCGAATTTACCAAACATTTGCTGAGACCAAATTTGTGTTATGGAACCAAAGATATGAGTCTAAGAATATATGGTCATATGTGTGAGAAGTACAGGAAGAATAATGATTAGTCAGCCAACTCTTGCACTTGAACTTAATACACTTGAGGGGAAGATATAAACCATGGCAAATATGGGTTAAATCCATCTAGAAGAGTGCTGGAAGGAAAGTTGTTAGTTGGTGGAGTTTTTTCAAAATTTTCTAAACGTTATAAAGTAATACACCGAGAAGAAGGCAATTGTAGTCCACTAATTAGAAATTAGTGGAAAAATTATTTTTTTTTTTTTGGGAAATCTATTGCTTTGTATAAGAGCTACCACAAATGTTAATGGTTTTATATATGCCATCCCCAGACATCCCCTCAGGTAAAGGAATAAAAAGTGTATATATTAAAGAGCGAATACGAAGAAAGTTTCTATTTAGGAAAACGTCTTCGAATACATTTTCTATATACAAAAGATAGACTTTACATATATTTTCGACTCCCTTTGGATTACTACAAAAAGAATATCATTGAATTACTAATAGTATAAGTTATAGCCTATAACGAATACTATGGGTGTGTTTGTTTGGGGCACAGAGCGCCACAGTATCACTACTAAGCGTCTTTCCTAAATGTGGTATTTTGAAAACCTGATCACCTTTCAACAAATATTTCAAATGTGTGACTTTTTATTTAATTTCTCTCATTTGTTGTCAATAAACCTTATTCCTTCCTAGATATTTTTGTTGATTGTGGGGCAAATTCAAATCATTTGATTTAATTTGTACTTTGTAATTAGATTACATTGTGGCTCGAATGTGGTTATAGCTTTTTTCTAGTAAACTGGTGTCCTATATTTGCAAATGACATACTTTAAAATGCCCAACACGTTACAAGCCCAGGACGTGACTACAATTTGTGCTAACTTGAAATTAACTTTTAGTTTTGCTACTAATATGACAAAAACAACACAAAATATGACACAAATTAAAGTGAATGAAAACGCTCGCTCGCTCGTTAGTCGCCGCCTTCATATAACATATATGGATTGCTGAGTGAGGCGGGTTTTGAATTGTTTTTTCTTTTTTATTTATTTATTTATTTGGTAAACAAGATTATATTGTTCAATATCAACCAGGCAACTAAATAATTTCAGCAAAAATTGCGAAGCATTTGGTATTCAACCCACGCTGTATGGTTTTTGACGCTGTTTTTTTTTTTTTTTTTTTGCCATCTTCTAAAGAATTATGTTTATTTTCTGTAAAAAGCGACTTTATTGCGAATTCTTTATTGGAGCTTTCAAAGCATGACTGATGTCATCTTTGATGATCTCTCCAGCTAATGAATTTTTGTTTCTTTAGCTTTGAAATGGCTACAAAATTCGTATTTAATTGCTGTTTTTTGGTTGTTAATGTTTGTAGAAGAAAAGTGAAATTAAATCCCCAAATTATTTTGAACTTTTAGTAAAATTAACAGTGGAACAGAATAAAAAATAATTAATACGTTATCTTCTATATATATAAAAATGAATATCTGTCTGTCTGTGTACAAAAATAGTTTGTAAGAGAACTCCTCCCACACGGCGTACCCGATCTTCATGAAACTTTCAGGGCTTATTCGTGTCGGCCAGGAGAAGGTTTTTAACTATGTCCGAAGGTCGAAATACAATTCGGTCCAATTGGACAAAGGGGCGTGGTACCTCCCATGCAAACAAAAAATTAAAAATCAATTATTTCTGCTCCTGCTTACGGTATTTGAACAAAATTTGGTGCGTAGGTTTGGTGTACATATCTTAAGTGGTACTGCAAATATGGGCGGGATTGGACAATGGGGCGTGGTACCTCCCATACAAACCATAAATTAAATATCCAATATTTCTGCTCCTGTTTACGGTATTTGAACCAATTTTGGTACATCGGTTTGGTGTACATATCTTAAGTGCTGCTGCAACTATGGGCGGGATTGGACTATGGGGAGTGGCACCTCCTATACAAACCACAAATTAAAAAGCAAATATTTCTGCTCCTGCTAACGGTATTTAATTTTGTATTTCGGTTGAGTGAACATATTTTAAGTTCTTCCGTAAATATAGGCGTTTCTTATTATAATAGACCGATTGGCATGAAACATTTCCAATAAAAATAAAATTTGAAGGCAAAGCAACGTTTGCCGGGTCGGCTAGTATCAGTATAACTGCTACACTACTGATCCAATAGTTTTAAAATGTGTGAAGTATTTTTGGAGGACGCCTCAATTTTTCACAACATTGTATTAAGAGACAATCAGTTGCAATACAAAATGTGCTATACATTGATTATTTTATAAAAAAAAAAACATTTTTCATATAGATCGTTAACCAACCCAAGAACGCATAAAAATAGATAAAACTTAGTGGTGATTCAAACGTGGGGATTTTTCGTACATTATGTGCTGATTATGGCCGTCATAATCGACTTACTGTGCAAGGAATTGGTAAAATTATACATAAATGTAAAGAGACTGGAAGCGTTAAAGATCTGGTCAGGCCTGTGCATCATTGCAATGTACGCACTGTCGAAAATATCGCTTCTGTTAGTGAAAGTGTGGCGGATAACCCGAATTTCAATTCAGAGCGCTATATAAAATAATGAACTGAACGACACGTGGTTTCAACGAGATTGCGCCACGAACCATACAACACCACAGATTTTGGCTTTATTGCACAAGAAGTTTCCAAAAATCGTAATTTAATGTTTTCGCGACGTCAATTGGCCACCACGATCATGTGTTTTGACGCCGTCAGACTTTTTTGTTGGGCTATGTCAAACACCGTGTTTAAGCGGATAGTCGCCAAACATTGCAGCATTTGAAAACCAACATCCATCAAGTTATCGTAGAGATACCGCCCGGAATGTGGGAAAAAAGTGGTCGAAATCTAACTCAAAACAATACACTGCTGCATCCAATCCAAAGGTGATCATTTAAATGACATATTTCGTACATAATGACAGGTCCAAGCATTATAATGAAATAAATGTTTCATCGAAATCCTAGCTTTATGTGTGTTTGATTTAAATTTACTTTTGAAATCGATGAATGGATAACCCTTATCTTTAACTATGTAAAGGGCCCGTCACATAAGATACGTCGCGTCCGTTGCGGCAACGTGTTTGACTGACAGCTGAGTTGATTGCATATATTTTAATGAAGATCGTCACATTCACGACGTATGCGTTGCCGTAACGGATTAAAGTTGGTCAACTCTCAACTTTTGACGTACGGCAAGTCCGTCACAGAAATCAGCTGATTTTGTTTTTCTTTGTTTGTTTGTTTTTCTGCTTATTGGTTGCAGCTTTTTCGTTTGCCTTTTTTTTTTTTAATTAATTTGTTGTTTCATTTATATTTAAATGGAATATATGCTTATAGAAGCGGTGCAGATGCACCCTTGTCTTTTTGGTAAGACAATTAAAACATATCGCGACAAGGTTGCGAGAGAAAAATCGTGGAGGACTGTGGCGGCTGCCACAAACGCAACTGGTGAGTTAATTTTTAAATAAATTATTTGAATGTTGATATTGACCATGTATTTTATATTATATTGCAGTGGAGCAATGCCAGAGTCGCTGGAGGTCTCTTCGCGACAGGTATGTGAAGGAGGTCAATGCAGCCAAGGCTCCGTCGGAAAGTGGTGTCAAAGACGGGAGTGGTTGGCGCTACATGAACGCGATGTCCTTTTTGCAACGCCACGTTGCTCCGAGTAGGTAATTTCAAAGCTTTGCCATTATGTTTTTGGACATTTCTAATCAAATTTATTTTCCAGAACATGTTGGTTTGTTTGCTGTGAGCTGCCACCTCCTCTCGGGCAATCAACACCACATACACTCGAACCAGAAGGTAGGAAATGGAGTGATAAGAGGAAAATGCAGGAGGATAGGTTCGAGACCCTTTGTGGCTCTTTGTCTGACTGGATTAAAAACCAGCCAGCCGGTGTCTCGCAACCAGGATTTTTTAAAAGTGCTAGACGGCTACCTGCAGAAGCGCTCTGAGGACGACCAAGATAGGCTAAAGGTCCAATTGCTGAACATGGTTGTGAATTTTGAAAAGTGATGTGATGTATTAATGTGAATTTTCAGTTTTTTTAGTTTTATATATATATGATCTCTTCGAATTTTTTGATGACCAGTGATCAATTATGTCGATTTATATATTTAGCGAGCTTTGTGGTCCTTTTTTGTGATGCAAATAAAACAACTTTTAACAACATTTAAATATCATTTTATACGTATTTTTATTATTAAACAAATATGATGCTACTGCGGGGAATATTGCTTAATCGGGTGTGAAACGACATAGCTCATAAGTTCATCCCTTAATTTGAATGCGCATTTTGATGCATTATTTGACGCTGTTCTCCTGGCTCTTTGCAAAGGGACAGATATTTCACTACGCCACAGCCCATTGATCTGAATTGTGTCATCGTCACGGTCGACATATTCTGGCGGACAATAACTGCCATCATGCATTTTGAGGAAATTGTGGAGAAGCACTGTGGCTTTAATAACTTTCTCTGCGGATTCGGGTTCGGGTTCCTTATGGTTTGGTGGAATTCGTCTGGGAAGCAAAAAGTGGTTGCGAAAAACCCATGCGAGTCGCGATTTCGCAATAGTGGTTGCACCAAATATCTTCGTTGCCCGTACAATTTTCTCAAACACTCGCGGGCTTCGAACAACATAAGCATTATTGATATTACGTTCATTAATTGGGCAGTGTCCATATTGAATTTATTTGGCAGTCTATTTTGCAAATTTGCGATAAAATTTTGTGTGCGCTAAAAACTACTAATCAGCTGTTTTCTCATATACGGCAACGGATTTGTTGTGACGACTCTAGACTCTTCATACGTCATGTCAGTCAAATACGTTGCCGCAACGTATTCAACGGATTCTATGTGTCAGAGCCTTAAGTAACTGCATTTGGTGTAGGTTTCTGTCAATTGTATATTGGTTTTAATGTACAGTAAAAATTAAGAAAAATGGGCCAAAAGTAACCTCCCATACAGATGACCAATTTCTTCAAATTTAATTTTTGCCTGTAATTTCCAATTAAGTTGTATTACATTTTGATTCACAAAAATGTTATCCAGATAAGCATTGCCTTTCTAGTGGCTACCATTGAAATTACGCAGTTTGGTCCATATGCTAATACATTCCTAGATGCGACCGATAGTGGCACGATGGTTAGAACTAGCGGCTGTTGCATGCTTTCGAGCGCCGATACAACCATCAAATATCTCTCTTCTTTTATTGTACGTTAATTCAGAACAATATTTACTGAGCGTCGAGCGATTCATCACGACTGGCACCTGCACTGCTTTGCACCAGCACAAAAGAACGTTTGGACTGAAGTTCCTGTAATGGCTTTAGTGTATTTCAACAACCATGCCCATGTTTATATAGGATGGCGCATAAGTAACGCTAAGGTTTGATCAGTGAATACATTTTTTGTTTGTCTTTTTTTCAAATCTTTACAGAATTAACCAAATAATACTTTTGAAATTTATGATGGAAAGGCTCAGCACAGAACAAAGAACCAAAGTTGTTCAAGTTTACTTTGAAAGACAGCATTCGATTATTCAGATCATATCGAAATTTCCTTGATGTTCGAAATGCTTCTAGCGCTTCAACAATTTACTGATTGGTTCAGTGTTTTGGGCAACAGGGGGCTGTCTGTGGTCTTCCGCGTGCTGGAATACCTCGCGCAGTTCGAAATGAAGTGACCATTGCTTGAGTGCAGCAAGTATTGAGGAAAACCCCGAAACTTCCACCAGGCAACGTTCTTAGCAGTTAGAGATGTCTAGGCGGTATTTGCAAAGAATTGTACATATGTTACATCTTTTCCCATATAAGATGTAATTGGTTCACGAGTTAAATCCAAATGATGCACAAGAACACATTCAATGTACTCGCCGTTAACGTTATTTATGCGCCACCCTTTATTAACTACGGCCATATATAGTTTTTAATTAATGAATAAATGGTACAATTATTGAAAAAATACTGAACGTGTTCAGTATGCTTAAGACTTTTTCTACTGAATCGACTTAGCCAACTTGCTTTCTATAATAAAGGGAATGTTGTGCTGACGTGTCGCCGGATAAGTTTCAGAAACCTTTTTTTTATTTTTTTAAATGCTTTTTTCTAGTATCTATACAAAACCACCGCATATTGCTTTCAATTGTCGAATAAATGGTAATATTTTTAAGAAAATTCTGAATTCTGCTACTTATCTGATTTTGCTCAATTTCAGACTCTATGACGAACGGACGTGATTAGATCGACATAGACTTTAACAACTAGTAATTAAGAAAATATACTACATTTTCTTTATAATGATATCATTTTTTTATAATGATATCCTTGCTTAGATATAAAAAGGAATTGAGATGTAGAGAAGCTTTGGACTGTTTGTACACAAGGATGAGGACAATCTGTACTGGCAAATTTGTTTGTCGGCGGAGCGTTTTAAAAGGTGCCAATAAGCTAGAAATTGTGTTTTTCAAAATTTTTGCTATATTTGGGTATGTGACGCAAATTGATTCGTTTTCAAATGAAATCGAAGTACCAAAACGAACAGATCGATTTTAGCTGTGACAGAAATCGTATCGATTTCATTTTCCAGTTGTGTTTCATTTCCACCATATTCTTTTGCAAAATACAACTCAGAGCATTTGTTTACGTTTTAAAATACAAGTGTTTGCACAACAAGAATCAAATTAACAAGTGTAAGCTGAAAAATAATTTCATAACATGGCATTTATTGCCGCAGTGTCCGCAATTTTAAGTGATGCATCAAATAAAGAAGAAAATATTAACAGAAAAAAGTTAAGCGATGCTTCCAACCCACTATATTTGCCGGGAAAAAAGTAAACCAAATGTGTTATCCCAAGGTTTCAGTAATACACAATTGTTTATAGTTTTGTAGAATGCTTTCGCTTAAATAAAGAAATAAATAAAATAAATAAAAAAAGAAATAAAATAAAGGGTTTGCCAAAGTTTTTCAACTTCTACTCTATCCCCTTTTACAAATCCTTTGCCTATTTGTGGGTACTTTTCCATGAAATCTAGCATCTTATCTTCTTTCCTCGAATTTGCGTGATTTCCCCTGAAATATACAAAATAAGTCTATGTTTTATCAGATGTTTGATATAAATACCTACATTTCAAATTTTCTTCACTTTAGTTTTAAATTGTTCGCAATTTATTATTTTTCTTCCGAATAAAGAAATGCGACTTTGCAAAATCGCCACACAAAGACTACTCGATTTAAAACCAAATGAAAACGGTGATTCGTTTTCCAACACACCTTTCTTATCCATATTTTCCATAGAACGAAATGGAAAATGAAATCGATATCGATTTCAGCTCAAACCGAAATGAAATCGATAAAAAGATGTGCATCACAACTTTCATCGTTTTTGCATCGATTTTAAATCGAAAACGTTTTGTATCACATACCTGATTGAGAATAAAGTAAAGAAAAACGACATTCCTTCTTTAAAGTATTAGCTAGCGATAGGCAATACTTTCAATGAATCATTTGTGAACATGTTTTCATAATAAAGTTAAATTTTTACTCGTAAAAAAAACAGCGAGAACTTAGTTGCGCACCTAATACTTATCTCATTTTATAGGAAATTTAATTGACGAATTGATTCATTCATTCAATTTGATTCATTTTTCCATTTTGCGAGAACTGATAGGCTCAGTGGAATTTAGCACTTTCCAATTCAGGCCATAATGGGTATCCCCAAAATCGTATTGAAAGACTAAATCACTAAAGTATATGCAGATGATTCACGGTTTATCGAATTTCTTACTTAACAAATTCGGCATTTAAAGAACTGATCTTAGTTTTTTTTTTTTTGCTACAAACTTTAAGCTAAAACTTTGATAAACATATTTCCAATAGGCTGGATATTTAGATAGGAATATTTATGGCTGTCCTCTGGTAGAAAATCTAAAATTGATCTTTCACGCCTGAAAGAGGTTAAGAAGGCTGCCCAAAACTAGCCGACCTGACGCACAAATGGTGCCATCCAATAGTTTGAAAAAAATTATTTTGGTAAAAAGTGGCAACATTATAAAACATTTGTTTTACGCTTCAAGGCGCTACGTTGTTTAGTATTTTTTTTTTTTGAGCCATCAAAAGTAAACGACCTCAGTGAATTTGTAAACTTGGAAAAAATTGGTCACCGTTACGTATTTCAATATTTCCATTTGAATGGTCTCAGTCCAACCAATATTAAAGCCGAGCTAGATTCTGCTCTGGAGGAGTCTGTTTCTTCGTTTACAACTGTAAAAAGTATTGGGTAGCAGAGTTGAAACGAGGTCGTACGAGCTGCCAAGATGAACACCGTAGTGGTCGATCAATTGAGGTGTCCACGCCAGACACGGTTAAGAAAATCCATAAAATGGTATTGGATGATCGTCGGCTGAAGGTGCGTGAGCCAGCTAAAATAATAAGCACTTCAAAAACTGCTATACATCGTATATTGACCGAAGATCTGAAGATGAGAAAGGTATGCGCAAGATGGGTGCTTTCTTGCTTGCTTTGAATAGATCAAAAATAGTGTCGTGAAGATGTTTTAGTACAATGTTTGACGTTGTTTCACCGCAATAAAGCCGATTTTTTGCGTCGATTTATAACCATGGATAAGACATGGGCCCAAAACTTCACACCTGAGACGAAGGGACAGCCAAAACAGTAGACTGGAATGGAAGAATTGTGTCCAAAGAAGGCGAAGACAGTTCCATTTGCAGGCAAGGCCATGGCGTCTGTTTTTGGGATGTGAATGGGATTATTTTTATTGATTATATTCAGAAAGGAAAAACCATCAACGACGAATATTATGCTAATTTATTGCAGTGTTTATGTGATGAAATTATGGAAAAAAGATGTCATTTAACGAAAAAGAAAGTGTTGCTTCATCTGGATAATGATTTAGTTCGCACATCCACCTTTGCTATTGCCAAAATTAATGAACTTGAGTTCGAATTGCTTCATCACGCACCTTATTCGCCAGATTTAGTTTTGTCGGACCATTTTCTATTTCCAAATTTGAATCTAAGGTTGATGACTATTTTAAGGAGTTTTACAGTTCTTACTATGAACAGGATACAGAAGCTATTGAATATCGCTGGAAAAAGTGTATCGAACTAAAAGGAGATTATGTTGAAAAACTGAGAAAACTTTTTCCAACTTTTTTGAGTCTTCTTTGTTGGGTCGACTAGTTTTGGGACCGTCCTCGTATGTAAATGGTGGTAAAAGATTTGCCAACAATGAAGAGAACAATGAACAAGAAGTCTGCGGTTGACGGCTATTTTAAGAAGTTTTATAGTTCTTACTATGAACAGGGTGTAGAGGCTATTGAATATCGCTGGAAAAAGTGTATCGAACTATTATAAAAGGAGATTATGTTGAAAAATAAAGAAAAATTTTATCAACTTTTTTGTGGCTTCTTTGTTAGGTCGTCTAGTTTTGGGCCCGCCCATGTTAGGTATATAATAAATAAAGCAGAAATTCCCAATCCCGGACTTGTGACCAATGTGTGGGAAGTATGTTTAAGAGTTTAAACGTTTTAAATATGAGAAGGTCTCGTGTATTTGTTTTTAAATTATGTCACTAAATAAGGCCTTTAGAGGTAATCTCTTAGTTTAATTCAAGTAATAACTATTCGTTTAATTGGTTAATTATTTTTTACACATTAAACTGTCGAAAACCCCATATGGAAGTATGGCCATCTTACCACAACAAAAAAAAAAAAACGTTTGGGCGATGTCACCACAATTACCTCTTGAAATTCACAATAAATACGTCAAACTTACGACCTTGTGTGGCCCTTTACTTAGTTGTACCGGGGGGGAATAATAGCTATTAATTAGGAATTATTAATCAAGTCGGCATAAACAACAACCTCTCTTTGTTTTCTTATCAGTTAAAGTGAATATTAATATGAATATTAATACGAAATATAAATAAACATTAAAGAAGACGACACGAAATGCTTTTTTCAAGCGGCTCAATTAATTAGGCAGAAATAAAAATTTGAAAATGTAATAAAATATCATAACTACACGAACATATCTAACGTTTTCAAACCATTTCCTGTACTTGGAGAGACGTTTACAAAACGTTGAGGTTGAACAGTAAAATGTGGATAAGCCTTTCCCCCAAAAAAATCACCAAAAACACGACTGGCTTAAGTACAAAGCGGTACTTGGGAAATAATAATAAAACAAATAATAGCTAAAATGCATTTCCTTTGTGGAAAATCCAACAACAACAACAACAACGGACTAACAAAAGTCGTAGAGACAAAAAGTCATCATTTCCGTCTTCACTTCAAAAATGAAAAACTCTCAAGTGAATGCACACGAGAGGCGGTAAAAATTCAACAAGGAAAGAAAGACGGGTGAACGGACGGACGGACAGGCAGACTGAATGTATTGTCAGATCTGAGTAATGATATAAAATACAAAACAACAACGGCAGCAAAACGGCATTAATAAATACAGCCGACAGACAACACAAGTGTTGTTCTGTTAATCAATTAATAATATGTTAATAACGAAAAAAAAAACATGAAATGTTTAATAAACTCAAAGTCATGCAAAATTTGAAAGTTTTAAAATGAACATTATGAATATCAATAAGAAATTTGAGCAAATGAATAAACCTGGTTCGCATTCTCTCAAAGGCTCTCTTGATTTAAAGCTGTTTTAATTCAAAGCTATCTTTCATAGGCAAAAGAACTTACAGACCAATTTGTGAGTCTGTTTTGAAAGAATTAACAGCTCTTTATTTTTCTCACGGCTATTTTGGAAGGAGAAAAAAGCAATTTTTGATGCTCTTTGCTCCAATTGGAAAGGGCCAAAAGTCAATTTACGGAGAATGCGCTCTTTTTGAGAGAGGAAAAAGGATCATGTTTATCGATCTTGGCTCTTTCGAATGAGCAGAAAGCCAATGAGAAACTTATGAATAAGTGTTTAATCGTGCAATAGGAAAACGAAACTGACAAACTTCTTCGTATGTATATCTCTAACAGCGCGAGAAGAATATTTTGCTCTTAATTCAGACAGTATGATGACTTTTTGCGGTGAAACTCCATGTAAAAAAATGGTCGAGAAATTTGAAGCTAGGTATTTTTACCACACAATACTGTTTTGTTTTAGAGATGAAAATTTTATTAAGTGACAACGTCAACCTTGCTTTTTGTTAGTTTCCAACACTGAAATCAATTAAAAAAAGCTGATAATGCCGCAAAGATGTATCATGTTGTGAAAAGAACACAGCACCTAGCTTAATGGCTAGTACTATGCTGATGTGACATGTGAAACTTTTCCTCCAGACAGTACTATGTTTTTCACGAAGTAACATTTTTTAAGTGGCAACGCCAACATTTTTTTTACGATTCCAACACTGAAATCTCAACACTTTTTAAGCCATAATATATACGGTAATATATATGTACACTTATGAAATGAAATTATAATACAAAAAGACACTATATAATATATATTATAAATATAAACAAAAGTTGTTCCGATTTCAGTGTTGGACACCAATCCAATTTTAGTGCAGAAAGATTAGAAGAACTCAGAATAAAGTACGTCCGTACTGTTGTCATAGAGTTGTTGTTAAGCCTCTACCACACTAACTTTGTTATTGCGTTAGTAAAAATAGATGTGCTCATCTGAGACCCAATTTCTATATTCTTCATTGCCGTGCAAGTTTATGCCGAATTAAGCAAACCTGCCCGAATATATGTTTGAAGTACAATGAAAGCCGAAATACTGGAAGTAGGAAGCTTAAATCCTCCTAAAGTAATAAATGGATTAAGTTCGAAATTGTGCAAAATCGACCCAGTAGGAAAAACATTACACATACAGCGGCTGAGTACATCTGTAGGAAAATTAACCATTTCCCCGATTATTTCAGCAATTTTACTATTTATGCATTTATTGAAAATATAATAATATTGCATTATATTGAGATTGATAGTAATCCTCTAAACTCATATATTTTTTAAGAAACTGTCCTAATTATGGACATTGAAAAAATACCAAAAAAAAATCTCCATTTTCAGTGAAAAAAGAAGCTAAATCCATGTACGAGTATATCATGTATGTGAAAAGGACTTTTCTGGAAATCCAATTTATGTGATGATCAAAAACTATCCATTATTTTCAATTTTTTCAAAAAGTATTTATTTATTCATCAATAACTATCTTGTCCCCTTCAAAGTAATCTCCCTCAGATATAATACACTTGTTCCAGCGTATTTTCCAATCCTCCTCCCTATTTAAATTTTTTTTATCTCCTCAATCGTAGCAAAACGCTTTCCTTTCATCGGTGTCTTCAGTTTTGGGAAGAGGAAAAAGTCAGCGAGGGCCAAGTCCGGTGAATACGGTGGTTGAGGCATGATTGCGGTTTCGTTTTGGGAAGAGGAAAAAGTCAGCGAGGGCCAAGTCCGGTGAATACGGTGGTTGAGGCATGATTGCGGTTTCGTTTTTGGCCAAAAACTCACGCACAAGCATCGAAGTGTTGTGAGCTGGTGCGTTACCATGGTACGAAATCCATGATTGAGATTTCCACAATTTAGTGCGTCTCTGACGAATTGCTTCGCGCAAATGGCGCATAACTTCAAGGTAGTATTCCTTATTGACCGTACGGCCTTGTGGCAAGAATTAATGATGAACCACGCCATTGCAATAGAAGAAAACAGTGTGCAAAACCTTCACATTTGACCGAACTTGACGTGCTTTTTTCGGTCTTGGCTCTTTTCGACGCTTCCATTGGGATGATTGAACTTTGGTTTCAATGTCATAGCCATACACCCATGATTTGTCACCAGTTATGACCTTTTTGAGAAAATCTTGATCGTCGTTGTCGACGTTCAACAGCTCATGAGCGATGTCCATGCGACGTTATTTTTGCTCAAAATTTAGCAATTTTGGAATAATCTTCGCTGCCGCACGTTTCATGCCTAAAACATCCGTAAAAATTGCTTGGCATGAGCCGAACGATATGCCAACATCATCAGCAACCCCTCTAATAGTGATTCGGCGATTATCCAAAATCATTTTTTTCACTGCTTCAATGTTTTCATCGCTTGTTGACGTGCTCGGGCGAACAGGACGAGCATCGTCATTGACATCTTCTCGGCCTCCCTTAAACCGGTTATACCACAATTGAACTTGTGTTCTGCTCATAGTAGACTCGCCAAACGCCACAGTCAACATTTCAAATGTCCTTGCACATTTAATTTAATTTTTTACACAAAACTTAATACAGTTTCTCTGATTCATTTTTTCGAATAGTAAAAAATCGAAGAGCACAAAGCACGGCTAACATTTGGCTAATATTTGTACATATATATAACAGACATGTGTACCATCATAACAAAAATCCTTCTCACAAAAATCGCGCAAAGGATGTACTAGAACGAGTTAATTCCTGCACCACATTCATAAAATGCATTACAGCTGATAAAGAGAAACAGATTTACGAGTTTGACATGCTAATCAGTCAGCAAGTTTCGGAATAGCGCCTTCGAAATGATCCGAAAGCGAAAAATAGACACGTAAATTTCGATTAAAAAATCAAAGTAATATATGCCGTTTCCTTTGATTATTGCGGTGTTGTGCACTCGGAATTCATGGCAGAAGGTTTTTGGATGTTATGCGATGTTTGAAAGAGAAGATCCGTTGAAAAAGTGTTTGAAGTACATTGCTGCTCGATTAGTTCGAAAAACACAGAATTTTCTTCAAACATTAAACGCGTAGATATCGCTGAAGATATGATAGAATGAGTTAAATCCAACCGCACATTCATAAAACGCATAATGATTGATGATGAGACATGATTTTACGAGTTTGACATGCAAACCAATCAACAAGCTTCGAAATTGTGCCTTCCAATCAAGCTGCAAACGAAAAAACGGCGTCAAAATCGATAAAAAAAATCAAGGTAATGTCGATTGTTTATTTTTGATTGTCACGGGGTTGTGCACTCGGAATTCTTGCCGGAAAAACAGACGGCGAATCTGGGCATTACAAGGTGTTTGAGTTAGCAAATTCACGAAATTTGTAAAGAACTCATAGATTTTGGACCGTGATAACGTATCATCTCGCATGGCTGTCATGGTGAACGAATTTTGAGCAAAAACTCAACAAATATCATCAAGCAATCATCGTATTCACCTGATATGACTCCGGCTGACTGACTATTGGGGTATCGGACTATGCGGTTAAAGAATATTTCAATGATTGGATTATTTGTTTAAAGGCGATGCAATAAATTTGAGTGAA
>JAHXMU010000010.1:1380742-1394868 GCA_019455685.1 Philornis downsi
TTGCCTTTATGTAGACAGTTTTCGTATAGAAAAGTGTCTCTATATAGACAGTTTTTGTATAGAAAAGTGTCCCTATATAAACAGTTTTCGTATAGAAAAGTGTCTTTATATAGGCAGTTTTCGTATAGAAAATTGTCTTAATATAGACAGTTTTCGTATAGAAAATTGTCTTAATATAGACAGTTTTCGTATAGAAAAGTGTTTTTATATAAACAGTTTTTCAATAGAAAAGTGGCTCTCTATAAACAGTTTTCGTGTAGAAAAATTTCTCTATATAGACGGTTTCCGTATAGAAAAGTGTTTCTATATAGACAGTTTTTGTATAGAAAAGTGTCTCTATATAAACAGTTTTCGTATAGAAAAGTGTCTGTATATAGACAGTTTTCGTATAGAAAAGTGTCTGTATATAGACAGTTTTCGTATAGAAAAGTGTCTCTATATAGACAGTTTTCGTATAGAAAAGTGTCTCTATATAGACAGTTTTCGTATAGAAAAGTGTCTCATATAGACAGTTTTCGTATAGAAAAGTGTCTCTGTATAGACAGTTTTCGTAAAGAAAAGTGTCTCTATGTAGACAGTTTTCGTATGGAAAAGTGTCTCTATATAGGCAGTTTTCGTATAGAAAAATGTCTCTATATAGGCGGTTTTCGTATAGAAAAATTTCTCTATATAGGCAGTTTTTATATGGAAAAATGTCTTTGTATAGACCGTTTTCGTATTGAAAAGTGTCTCTATATAGGCAGTTTTCGTATAGAAAAATGTCTCTATATAGACGGTTTTCGTATAGAAAAATGTCTCTATATAGGCGGTTTTCGTATAGAAAAATGTCTCTTTATAGACAGTTTATTTATTTGCGCATATGGAAATTTTTTTTATAATAGTGAATAAATTGATCTCGCACCTCCTTTTTTTATCATCCACATTTTCCATAGAGTGTTGCGGCACCTGTTTTCCCTTTAATCTAAACATCTAATAGTTTCTCTTGAAAAATACATATTCTAGTTTAATTGCAGTGTTATGTGTTCTATATTTACTTATACAAAAAAAAAAAAAAAAACCAAACAGTTTCAACACTTCTGCCGTTTCAGCTTTTAATAGCCGGAGTGAGAAAGTTCAAATTGAAAATGTTAAAAAGCACAACGGTGGCAATAAACTTACACAACAATGAAAATGTTGCACCACCATGGGAAGAACAATTTAAGCAAAGTACGGGATAGAGAAATGGTGAGGTTTTGGGCAAAGTTGACCGTTAGATACCTTACACAAACGGTGGTTTTACAGAGAGGAAAATTTGTTTTATGTCAAGTAATTACTTTAGATTTCGTTTTTGTTCGCCGATGTTGATAATTTTGCTCAGATTGTGATTGTGATCGAAACAGTAGTGGTTGGTTGAAATTTGAAAATTCTCCATGAGTCAACAAAATGCCATGACACCATGTGAAAATGTTGTATACAGAAATATGTATGTATATGTTGAAAAACTGTGTCTGTGTCTTCTCTTCCGGTTGCTCTGTTGATATTGAAGATTTTGGTCGTGATAATCAGCAGTATTGACTTACTTTGTAGGAGTTTTAAATGGATTCAACTTAATTGTATATGGGTGTAAAAAATTACAATTATATCGATTGCAGTCCTTTTAATTTTCTATCAATTTTGAAATTTTCAATTCTTTCCATTAAGTTCGTGCAGCATTTAAGTAGTTTTATATGAAATTAGTACATTCAGTACACTTCAGAACAACTTACAGGGGTATTTTTAGAGAAGGTTATGAAATCCCTTGTGACTCGTATCGTTTGGAGGTTCTCTGACCTTTGCTACAAGGCTGCAATTGTTCTTTTTATTACAATATTGTTTATCTTTACTTTCTACATCGCACAAGTATCATCTTCCTTATTGTCTGATATTTGCAAATGTTCAATTAGTTTGTTCAAGTTATTTCGAATTGAAAATTCATATCGTCATTAAATGGGAAAAAATTGCACATCAATTAATCTCAATGACCGGGAAACACAAGCAAACTGTTTAATTTCAAAAATATTTAAAAAAAAATGTAAAAAAGTGCAACATATGTCGGATTGGAAATCTTAAATGGGCGACAGAAGCACAATAGGACGTTTAAGGGAAACTATTAAATGCTTCGGGATATGTAATCTGACTAAAGAGAAAACTGAGAAAACTATAAAACTCCCCACATAATTTCCAAGACTTTCACAGGCATCATGGCATGGGGTAGCTGTAAACAATCTCTTAGTTATGTAATGTATAATATAAGTGAAACAGGACTCTACAAAAATATTCTACCTATATCCTTAACACACACTGCGTATGTCCGACCAAATTTCTGTCCGAAAGGGACAACGTAAAATAGCCTTTGTTCTTCATATTTCAGTGGAAATTTGTGATTTTAATACCCTGTCTGTTTAAAGAGGAACATGGACAGTTTTAGAAAGTTGCATCCGCCAACGACGGATTAGTGGAGTGTTCGCAGATTAATAACATTTTATTCGAATAGTCAAGCAATTGACAAATCTATATGTAGTAAAAGTATCACAAACTGACGCTTGGAATCGTCGTGTTCCTTTTCAGTGATTCTAAAAAGAGAGCACGTGTAAGTCTATGAAGTATGAAAAATTCTCCCGCATCCCATTCATTAACTGGAGAAGATTTTTTGTTTTATATACGACATATGGAGGGGAAATCTGAATATGCTCCAACACAAATCGGCCTATGGGTCTCGAAATTAAATCGCACTGAAACACCCTGTTCAACCGTTTGACTTCCAAAAGACTTTGCGTAATAATTCACTAGAATCAGATAATTGAAAGGAATCAGACTATGATTTCCGATTTCTCAATCACACTGTAACTCCCTTTTAGATGTCTGCTTTCGATCAAACTTTGTCGAAATTAACACATTCGTGGTCTTCCTCAGATTGCGAACTTTGAAAGGAGTCTGACAATGCCTTCTAGTGCCATCCGTATAAACGGATCAAAGGTCATTGAAATTATTGTCGTTAGTATAATTGAGAAAAAACAAAAACTAAAATAAATGCTACAAAATATAAATTTTCGGCTTAACATTCCATCCAATTTTACATTTTAAAGGTAATGACCAAAGAAATAAATGACTTGTGAAAACTCGCATTGTTGTGAATGGAAATAAACTTTGTTCGACGTATACACTTCCTTATTCAATTTCAATGGCTTTTTATAAACAAATATTGATAGAATTCCAAATTCCGAAATAATTCAACGTTTCTGTAACAACATTGTGGCTGCATTTCAGGCTTTCCCAACAAAACTGTTGATTATTTTCTTTCGACTGCTTCCTGTCTGAACAACTGGATTGTTAGATTTGACTCATCTGGAAAGACGCATAAAATCGTGTACCGCAATCGTCTGTATATGGCACCAGCGTTCAAGGCGTGATATATCATTAAGAAGTTAAATTTCTCAGTAATAAACTTATTTGTGCTTTAGCGATTTTTTTATTTTGGCAATTTTTTAAAAAAAAAATTTTGGGTTGCATGAAGACACTATTTAGACTAGACTCCAGCTCTCTCAGACACGCTAAAAACAAAGCAATTTCCTTGATTGAACGTACTTCTTAGTTCAAATTATCCTATTTTGCTGCTAACACCTTTTTTGTGAAAGAATATCTTTCATAGTATTCCAAAGCATTTTCTACAATGAATGATTTTTTTTTTAATTTAAAAAATTATACAAGTTTTCGTGGAAGACGCAATATTTCATTATTTTGGCGATTAGACATTTCGTTTCCGTCTTATAAACACAATACTGTTTTAATAATTACTTATTTTGAAGATTGTGGGATAACTATGTAAAGCGACCACCTTTTGCAACTCCCTCAGAGAAACCCAAAAGTGAAGTAATTTTCGTGATGGGACGCACCGTTTCCGAGATATGGCGGTTATTTTTCTACTATATATAAATTTCTCCACCTTGCTGTTGACCTTCTAGTTGCAAAAAAGAAAAATCTATATGAGAAAAAAGAATCCCTTTAATCGAGAATGTTCTACAATCAACGACACTGCTCATACTCAATTTAGCGATTTTTTTTTTGGCGATTTTTTTATTTCAGACATTTTTTTAATTTCAAAAACTAAAGTCATTACGTAGCCTCCGTAAAACGCACAAAATTTTATAATATTGGCGGCCGACTGTTTTTTTCTGCGATCTTTTTATTTTGGTTTTTTTTTTTTTTGAATAATTTTTGGCACCATGTAAAGATATCAAAGTAAATTGAAGGTAAAGAAGCAAAAAAATTCGAATGAGCAAATATGCTAGTGCATGCCTCTGATGTGTAAACTTTGGACGACTTTGGCGACTATTCTCTTGCCTTTTTTTTAAATTACAAAAATTGTCGACGCCAGATTTCATGTGCATTTTCCTATACATTTTGGAGCATTTTTCAATACGAGTACTATTCCTAACATTAAAGTCGATATATGTGTTTCCACTTCCGCGTCAATGTCCCCTTTAAGAGCTGTCAAAATCTTTGTCTTGTTTTTAAACTTCAAATAACATCAACAAAAGAAATTGTGAGCAATGAAATCGGTCTATAATATGACAAATTTTGGGTCGTTCCATTATAAATATAGGAGCTTTCAAAAAATGTCAAATTAGCTTTTAGAAATTTGTTTGCGTGATATCTTGTAAACTACTAAAAAATTAAAAACATCAAAACTTTTCTAAGATTTCAGTGTTTGACATGCCAAATATCAAATCACAGTTGCTACCTCTACAGTCTCTAGTGAGCCGGTAAAAGGCGTAATAATACTTCTGCGGTATATTACCGTGATATGTCAAAAACTACGGATGACACAGGACGGCCGCATTGTCTTAATTAATTTTACCAAATTTCGGCTAACACACGAAAGATAAAACTTAACGGTCTGCTTTTTTTCTTTAGAGTTTTTTGCGTACTTTTCATAGTTTACAATCCTTAAACGCGTATGGGGATCGATCGTCAACATTTGACGGATTCCGTTGCGTTTCCTTCTTCCCAACCAGCTGATGTCCTCATCAACGCTGCTCATAAATTCCAACCGACATTAGTCAGCTGCACTTGACAGCAGATATAATCGGTTTACCTAATGATGACCTATTTGTAACACCCCGCGACGTAACTTTTCCTTTTTCTTCCGGTCCACAAGTTTGTCTTGCCCCCCTTCCTCCTTGTTAAGCCTCTTTGACGAGTGACAGAATGAAGTTCGTCCGTCCGCCAGCAAGATGACTTCGTTATGAATGGTTTACATAACGATCGTGTGTAATAATAATGCCCTTTTTTAGCATTTACAGGAAATCTGAAATGACTCTATTTTTAAGGTGATCTTTCTTAAGTTTCTTTTTCTTTTGTCACTTTTTTCCTCCCAACAACAACAACGGATAAACGATCGCACCAAATCGCGGCACATCAATATTAAGAGCAGAGCAAGAAAGACGCACGCGGCTGTTGGCGGAGGGGTCGAGGGGTGGGCATTACTTTTTTTTCACTTCACTTTCTACAATAAGAAGCTTTAAGCATTTCAATTCACTTATTTACGGCGGCGGTGAACAAATCAAGATCTGAGGCATTTCAGTTCACTTCAGTTCACTCCCCAAATATGTCAACAGTTTGTCTTTCAAGAGTCTCTACGCGCAACTCGACTCGACATAGAGGAGGGAGTCTCAACGACAAATCGCTAAGCAAGCTGCCGTAGAAGGTTATTATCGTCAGTGGCATCGATGGCGAAATAGTGTGGAGGAACTGGTCTCAGTGCAAGAAGATCGATTTGTTTTGGCGTTTTTTTTTTTTTTTGGTTTGTTTCAGCCAAGTCTTCTACTTTTACAAAATTTTGCTTACCCGGTTGAGGTGGCAGAGGGCGGAAGAGGCGTCCCCTACCCCTCATATTGAAGATTTGTCTTACATTTATTCGTTATTCATTCATTTTGCCATTCACGTTGCCAACAGCTCCCCTTAGTAGTGGACTGTCATTTAAGTTATGCCGCTGCTATGTCGGGTGTTCTTGTTATTTCTTTCCATATGCATATGGTGGTGGCCCTTTTGTCATCACCACCGGTTGCAATGGGTGGAAGTTCGTTCTGCTTGTTATATCTTTTTTTGTGTCTTTCTTGTATTTTATTTATATTTTTCTTTTGGTTTTCCCTCCTTCTGTCCACCCACGCTGCAATCGTTGGCTTTTACAGTTTATTATTTTCATTTCTTCACGTACGAAACGATATCGTATTTTTGAAAGGCAAATGGTTAAGAAGTTTTCTTTCAATGCGGCGGACTACATTGCAATGCATTTGAAATGCAACTCGTTGTAGTCACGAATCGGAAAATTCTGAACTATCGCTGCAGCTATGATGCGATCAAACATTTCAGATTCAAAAATTTTCGATATAGGGGCACACTATACAATGATCCAACTCTGTGGAAACAAATTTTACACTCTTTTAGACTAATTTCAAGGGAAATGAATTTCTTGGTGGTATTCCCCCGAAAAGGGTTGTACGGTTGCGTTTAAATTCAGTAGCTTTCTATTTTAGCAAGTGAGAGCACTGAGTTTCCATGTGGAGGAGATTTCTTCTCACCTTATTACTTACTTAGATGTCAATTAGAATAGCTATAAATTTTTGGTCCGGTTCAACTTCACATCCAGAATCACCTCAAGGTATTTTTTTTTTCTTAGGGGATTGTTGCCGCTCCATATTATACAGCAAAGGTAGTTTAAAAATAGTCGCGCTATATCTACGAATAAATTGGGTAGTTACATTTAAATTCAAGGGTCCACTATTTTCCCATATCACCTAATTACTTACTTAAAATATCAATGCGCCTGGTATAGTTCAGTTTCTGATTCACGAGAACTTTTTTTCAGAGAATTGTTTCAACTCCAAATCATCTAGGCAAGATAGTTAAAAACCATTTCTCTTTTCTAGAGTTCATATCAAGGCAACAGTATTTGCCCATCTCAGTAGCTTTCCTAGAACAGTCTGTCATCGCAGGTAGATATTTCGAAGTATAACCATGACAACACATCCATTTATGCCACAACTTTTGTAAACTCTCGGCCAAAAGTGAGTGAGTGAAGCTTACAATTTATTACTAGCTGCTCAATTGAGGACCGAAATGCAACCGAGCATATACAGGGTGGGCCATAAGGGTGTTGGCGGTTTAAATATTCAATTTCTCGGTACCGCGCGGCGCGGGGTGGCGGGGGGATATGTTGTTCGCTGCGCCGCTTCCTGGAAATTTAGTCGCCATGGAGCCGTACACGGGAGTGCAGCGTGCATTTTGTGTCCGAGTGTATTACGAAAACAATAAATCAGTGATTACTGCACGACGTTTGTATCGGCATGAACACTGTTTACACGATTTAAGTGAAGTTCCAAGCACCAATGTGACACGAAAATGGATCAGAATGTTCGAAACAACCGGCTCAACAGTACCAATTACGGTTCGTGGTCGCCCATTTTCTGCAAGATCAGCCCACATTGTGGAGCGTGTTCGTGTTTCAGTTCAGCGAAATCCGCAACAGTCAACACGTAAGAGAAGTCAGTCTTTGGATGTCAAAAGAACAACTTCACGACGAATATTGAAACGTGATTTGCATTTGAAGGCTTATAAGATTCAGATAGTCCAAGAATTAAAACCCGATGATGCCAATAACCGACTTAACTTTGTCAATTTGATGCTAGAGCGGTTCAACAATTTCAACAACGTGATTTTTAGTGATGAGGCCAATTTTCACCTTAATGGCCATGTGAACAAGCAAAATTGTCGGTTCTGGTCCGAGACTAATCCCCGACGCTTGCATGAACGTCCACTTCACAGCCCTAAGATTGTCGTGTGGGCTGGGATAACGTCAACCGGTATTATTGGACCATACTTTTTTGAGGACGAAAGAGGGTATGCGATGACGGTTAGAGCGAAAAATTATTGCAATTTTTGGTGCCAGCTTTGCAAGAACTTCAAGGCAATACCTCGATGATATGGTTTCAACAGGATGGGGCCACATGTCATACGGCTAGGGTATCCATAGAACTGCTGAAAAATGTTTTTCCTGGGAAACTCATTTCGAAAAGGGGGGATATTGAATGGCCCCCACGTAGCCCCGATCTCTCTCCATGCGATTATTTTCTATGGGGCTACCTCAAATCGGTAGTCTACGAGAATAATCCGACCAATTTAGAGCAGTTGAAGAGGAACATTATTCGGGAAAGTAACAAAATACCGAGAACAACTTTTCAACGAGTTTTCTAAAATTGCGACTTCGGTTCCAAGAGTGTCAAGCAGCCGAGGGAAGCCATTTGGACAACATTATTTTTAAGTCTTAAAAATTCCCATGCTTCTACTTTTTAAAAATACAAATATTTTTTTTTTTTTATGTTTCGTATTTTTTTTTTAATTGAATATTTAAACCGCCAACACCCTTATGGCCCACCCTGTAGTTGACGAGTCGGTTGGTCAGTGTACAGTCAATCAATTCCACAAAGGCTTTTGTTATACTAAGGTCTTTAGTGTAACTCCTGATTCCGCTGAATGCCACGTTATAAAAACATTTTCTATATCTAAGCGGGCGGCCATTGTGTATTCGTCCGTATATAAGATAAGCTTCACCAATATCATACAGCTCATGGCTTCACAATATCTAAACTACATAGGTTACATGATATGAACCTGAAGGAACCCCATGACGGAAGAAGCACCCATATAACGATATCTTCGTAAGGACAACTATCGCCCATACTTACATCCATAGCGAAATGTTGTACACAGCTTTTCAGCCGACAAAACTATATTTGGATTTTTCCTGAATCTATTCCAGAATTTGATGTACTGAGAGATTTACTCGGTATGCCTAAAGACATACTGATAGCAACCAATCACGTCGTCACTTCCAAACAATTCACATCTCATGAAGTAAGTCTAAATAGTTATGGTAATAGTCATCAATTAGACATCTTATTTAAACGGGTACACATTGAAAACTTTGATCAGAAAGGGTTGTACTGTTGTGTTTAAATTCAACTGGCCACTTTTTGGGCAAACGCAAATGTAGAGTGTTCACACTGTGAAGAGGATTAAAATAGAAGTGAAGATAGAAGTGATTCAATGGAAGATTTAGATTAGAAATTAGAAAATGTTGAGTATTCAGAATGAGAAATTCCAGTCTTACCTTAATTAAAAAAGAGTTTTTTATTATTATGAACCACATGTAGAAAAAATCCAAGCTTTTCGCTTTTCTGAGCTCTTTTCCTCTCTTTTCCGACACACCGAGTTTTCACAGTACCTCAGAAATCTCTGAAGTTCCAATGGAGTTTGTTTGTTTATTGTGGAAAACTTTTCGCGTAGGGCCATTTTAGACCATCCGCAGAACCTAAGCACAGCTTAAAGCTGTGCTTTGAGGCACGTAGTAATGGTGGAGTAGATTGACTGATGAAGATGCTGAAACGTGTTTATATGCGCAAATGAGTCACAAATGATGAACGATGTATTTCATTCCTTCGACTAGGAAGTTACAAATATTGTACCATGAATGGATAATGTTGCCATAATGATATTTGAGAAATGTCAGTCTACGATGTTTCACCCCATGGAGGACGCCCTAGCCAAGGAGATGTACAAAAAACAAAAAAAAAACGGTAAGTGTTTCAATTTATTCTTAGGCATACATATGCTGTTCAATATCCAGCTGAGAACAAATACTTTGGGGGGATTTCGAATCAGAAATTGAACTGAACCCCAAATGCTGAGGAAACGATGGAGAAGTGTTCAAAGCTGGATACTGCCTGGTCGTTATATACCATACTAATTGACCCTATTAGTATCCATAGTTGCGCTCTAGAAAAGAGTAATCTCTTGAAAATGCGTAACAAGCTTAAAAGAAAACGGCTGCGTTCGAGATTTCGAGGTTAGAGTTTACGTAAAGGCCTTATCCACGGTGTGCCAATCACACTGTGTACATATCAATGCGATTGCCAGCGGCCCCCGAGGATAACCAAGTGAACTTTGACTATCTAGGAATAGAACTGTAGGATTTCTCTTTCTGCCTGGGGATACCAGATTGATTATGTTAGCATATGACATACTACCCATTGATACAGTTAAGACCTAGTTTACCATCTTTGCTACCTCATGGGTATGCAGTAACCGGTTGCAATGCAACTCCACATTCGAGCACGAAGACTCTACCAACAATTTCGGTTATAATAAACAATCTGCATAATGCTCCCCCTAGGGATCCAATACCAACTGATCAGACGGAAACTAATTTCCGGGGCCTTCAGATTTCCATGCTTGAGACCAAACACACCGGTGGGACCTGTGCAGCTAAGCTGCTACCAAATTGTGATTTAAACACGGGATTAGACGCCCTGTAACAAAAGAGTACAGTTAGATGGAACGGCAGATACTACATTGCAAGGATGCCGTACACTCACAGGTGGAAGACGGGGAAAAAATCAAAACTCCTTCCACTGAATGGCGGTGAATGGCAACCGTGTAATCTAAACCCGGAATTTCCAGATCTGTCCGAACGCTAAGAGGGTCTTTAAGATACGTAGAAATAAGGCATGACCTTAGGTATGTGAATCGAAGGGTCTGAAGTAAGTCCTTATAGGCCGCTCTGGACAGCTTTGAGTTAACCACTCCCTGATATCTTCGTGTGGGCGATCGCCAGGCAATCATATTGATATATGTATAAGTGCGTTGGACCAATTCTTATGCGATCATACAGGCGCTGTGCTGGACCTGGGAAAGCGTGTGTTTTACGAATACATTCAATAATCCCAAAGTTTGAGGGATGTACTGTTAAAATTAGAAGGCTGTCATTCCCACGCAATAGGAGATCAGGTCTTGAAATTGTAATATGATTTCCTTAAAGGAATAAACATTCGGAAAATAATTGTAAATTTTAGATTTTCCCAAAAGTGTCAACCTTTTCCAAAATGTACGAGTTAACAATAATGCTAACATGTCTGCCTCGATCTCCGCAAAAAGGAATGAAGAACTCGATTCCGCTAAAGAACTCACAGCTCTTTAAAAGGCTGTCAGTTTCGAAATATTTGAAATCCAAGTTTGAAACTTCGTTAAGTTATTCTTGAAGGTATAATCTTTCGAAAATATCACACTGGCCCGTTAACAAACTTTTACTTAGTTAGGGAATTTTATTTACTTAATATTTGACTAAATTTACAAGAATACCTGCCAAATACAAAGAGACGCGGCTGTTTCAGAATATTGACAATAGGCTACTGACAGATGGTTGTTAGTGGAAGCAATGACGCAACGGAAGATATACGACGAAGGCTGTAAAAAAGTACTCTGTTCAACTCTCTACGGCTTTTTCATCAAAGTGATGTGATTTAGATTCAAATGTTTTTACTGTGCAAATGGAAAATTCTATGAACGTTTCAAATTCAGTGTAATGATGTAGTTACAATACAACGATTTCTTCATCGAAATATAGATCATGCTATCGCCTCCATAGAGATTATGAGTTCTCTCTCAGGTTCCAAGGAAATGAACTTTTTCGTGAATTCTTCATAATGAATTGATTATGAAATAACACATCTGTGATTGAATATAGAATCATATAAATTAAAATAGACCCACCAATAAATAACCAATGATATCCCCTTGTATAAAGTTGAGGGCGCTATGTGGAGCCGAAACTGAAGAAACAAAACAAAAAGAGACAATTCAATTAATATTCGAAGACAAAACTCACCAAAAATCGACAGAGACGAAGAGAAAAGAAGAACGAACAAACGAAACCAAGAGTAACCGATTGTCAATGAATGGGCCATCAGTGAACTCCAGATGCTCCACCACAACAACAAAACAAGCGACCAATATGAGCATTGAGAATGAGCAAACTGGAGCTACTCAACGTTCCATGTTCGTCCGTTGGCTGGTGCGGCAACGTCAGCGTCAGTGGCAACATACTGGCGTTTGCTGCGGGCAGACAGCGGAGTCAAGAAGATTGAAAGATTTGTTTTGGTTTCAGTTGAAAAATAGACGTCGTGGTATAAAGTTGTGGCCGCAAGCGAAGCGAGCGAGAAATATGAGCATACAGTGAACTGATAAGCGCTTAAAGAAATAAACACGAAAAAATGGAATTTTGAAAACGATAAGGAATACTCAAAATTTTAAAGATTTCAAAATTTTCTGAAATTTAAGAAAATTTGTGAATTTCTTAAACTCGAAAAAAATTAAATTGAAATTTTTAAACTGCGCAAAATATGGAATCCTGAATATTTTGGAACGGAAAGACTGAAAGTGTGGCATTTTAAAAAATTGCGATTTTGTAAACAATTTGTATTTTTTTTTTCCTGAAAAATAAAGAAAATTGTTTAGATTCTCAAAATGAGCAAAAAAATGTGGAATAAAATTTTCAAATCGAAATCAACTAAAAATTCAAAATCTTTAACGGCAGCCAATAAAGTTAATAAGCGTTGTAGTATCTATGAGGAATACCAACAACTGAATGCCTCGCTCGATTTGGCAAACAATGAAAAAACCAACGAAATATCTTTAACGCCTTCCCCCGCCACCAACTTCGATGATTTACCCTTACCCTGTCCTCAAAGTGCACTACTGAATTCAACGAAATCGGGGCAAACAACATTCAACAAAGTAGTGAATTCGTTTACTTTGAAACGTTCTCAAAATAAGGATACGGCCAAAAGTGATGTGAAAAGTAACGCCGCCAGCGGAAGTGAAAAAGAGAAAAGTAGTGAGTTCAATTCGAAGAAAATCGAATTAAATGCTATTAACAAACACATCAACAACAATAACGGCATGAAACTAGCAATCAATAATAGCACAGGCAGCAGCGCCATCTCAACCTCAAGTACCGCCACCATCACCACCACCAACAGCAGTAGCAACAGCAACACTAACCGCAACAACTTTATTGCTAGCATTAACAATACATGCTCTCTTCCTCATCCCACCGGGGTTGGTATCGGTGGTGGTGATGGTGGGCCTGCTGCTGCCGCTAGCATTAACACACCTTATGCATCATTAAGCCATCAACTAACCGCATCACCAGCAATAGATCCTCCTCCTCCCATAGAAAATTGTAATAATAACAATAATGAAATTGAAAAATTTGCATGCAAAAGTCTTTCTAAATCCCCAACATCGGCGGCAATAGTAGCACCGGCAATAACAACGTCGTCATTGTCAGCAACATTACCGTCATCATCATCAACATCATCTTCTTCTTCATCTTCGACATCAGCTTTATTGCCTTCGTCGGCATCAATGCAGCGTCTATCAAAAATTGTTATTGTTGTTCGAAAATTGAATACAACTTCTTCTTTACCACCACCAACAGCAACAACAACAACAACTGTGATAGCAATGCCAACATCAGCTTCCGATCTGGCCACAAATAGAAATAATCAAATTGCTACTAACTTCGCTACTAACAATATTTCTACGGCCGTTGCAACCCTAACAACCAGTGTTACTAATGGTAATTTCCTGTAGATGCTTATTTATTCATCTGTTAGCCGATAATGCAACAATACTAAGGACCAATTTTTCAAGCCCATTGTAATCTAATCCAAAAGAATTACTCATTTATCGAATTTTGTCAGCAACAAGTTTAATATGTCATGCAAATTGGTCTCTAAATCATTTTATCATCATTTTATGGCCTACATTTTGGAAAACAGCTGAGAGTTTTTGGATTCTTTCGGAAAGTAATTTCCGTTTTTTTTTTCTTTAGAAAAATGAAGAATAATTTTCTTATAGTGAAGAAAAATTTTATTGAATTATGCATCCTCGATTATAATACAATAACTTTGACCATCATTCTGGCAGTTGCATAATTCCACGCTCATAACATTTTTGTTCTTTGCTGGCAAAAGCTTTATCCTGATGGGAGTTGACCTTCTTATTTAAAGTAAAAATCATAAAAGCCATATTTGTATAATGAGTGTGACAATACAGTCTATCAGACCTGTGAAAGGTTTTTTTCAATTTACTAAACTTGCATGAGGTCTCGCATTATTGTTGATGGAACACTTCTCCTTTCCTATTGATCATTTCTCAGTGATAAAACAGCATCGAAAGATGTTAAAAATATCCGCAACTGGTCTCGC